>JAQFVV010000169.1:0-130000 GCA_028023455.1 Epiperipatus broadwayi
TTACGTTGAGCAACGAATATTATTTTTAACAAAACAATTCATAAAAATATCTATTTAGTTAAAATACAAATTAATTTGGATTGTCCAATACTTACTGTTCATATATATATATATAACTGCAAGTCAAAGATGTGTTGGTTTTAGTGTTTTCTTTGGTTAAACTCCTAAGATCTCTGTAAACAACGATCCGTTAAAATCATCATTTGCTGCGAGACTTTTAATTATTATTATTATTATTATTATTATTATTATTATTATTATTATTATTATTATTATTATTATTATTATTATTATTATTATTATCATTATTATTATTATTATTATGATGATGATGATGATGATGATGTAAATGCTTGAAAACAGAAAGAGTACTTATAATGAAGTTATGGAAGAATAAATATGAAAAAAGTGATTTTACAGAAAGTGAATTATTGGTTTTTATGCTGGGTTTGGGAAAAGATAATGGGGATTTAAATATAAAGGTTATAGAGTTGACAAAGATTATGTTGTGGAAATGGGATGGAGCAGAATATGGGAAAATTTAGAGTGAGGAATGGAAAATAAAGTGGCTAACAGGTTTATCTGGGCATAATTGCTGAGATATTCTTGACTTCGTTTAAGGAGAAGCCACAATACATCACATCGCATCACATAATTGCTGAGATATTCTTGACTTTGTTTAAGGAGAAACCACAATACATCACATCAACATTATTATTATTATTATTATTATTATTATTATTATTATGCAACATAAAAATAAATTGTTGCAATGTAATAAAAAAATTAATAGATAAATCTGATATTAATAGAATTTCTCAAGCAAATACCGCATAATAGGAGATAGAGTGCTCTCGACATTAAAACTTTTCAACCATATGCTGGCAATATTGTCAAAAAAATAGATTGCATATTTATTCAGAATGTTTTTTTAATATGTTCACTTATGTACTGAATATCAAATGTTACAAACAGAAAACAAAATAATTTGAGATTTTGTAAAACAAATTAGAAGCAAATACAACTTTTACTGAATGTCACTCAAAGTACAATTACAATTTTTCAGTTAGCAAAATGGTTATCTATTTATCACATGGTGAATTGTTTGATATTTCAATTGCTTTCCGTATCTTCAAAATTTTTCAGAATTTTTACAAAAAGTATTTTATGGATTGAAATGGGAGGCCAAAGGAGTAAAAAATAAATGAAGATTATTTAAGTTATTTATATTTTGCAGACGAAGTAGTTGGTTTTGCAAATAATGCTTTAGAGGTTCAAGAAATGTTGCAAGAGTTATCAGACAAAATTAAGAAAGTAGAACTAAAAATAAATATTGAACAGACTTAAGTAATGTTTAATGGATTTTCTCACAAGATGAAAATAAAGATCGATTATGATGAGTTAGAAAAAGTTAACAACTACAAATACCTTGGTCATATTATTATTATAGACGGAAACCTAATGGATGAAATTAATCATAGAATTAAACTTGGTTGGAGTAGCTTTAGTAGAAATAACTTAATATTAAAAATGAAATATGTCCATGTGTTTGAAAAGGAAGGTTTTTAATAAATCTGTTTTACCAGTTCTTGCTTATAAATCTGAGGTTTGGACATTTAACAGAATACCAATACAGTGACTTCAGACCACTCAAAAAAGTATGGGAATGCATGTTCAGAGTAATAAAAAGTGATCAAAAACGAAATATGTGGGTGAGAGAACAAATATGTATTACTGACAACATTGAAAGAATTAAGAGACTGAAGTGGAGTTTGGTTGGATATATTGCTAGAAGAGATGATAATAGATAGGCAGTTGAAATCTTAAATTAAATTTCAAGAGATTGTAAAAGACCTGAATGAAATAAGAATGTATGCTGGAGTAATGTGAAAAAGAGAAGCTAGAGATGAAAAAAATGGATAGAACTTGGGGAGATCTTCATCCTTCAGTGGATCAATAATGTTTAAAAATGATGATGATTATTAAGCACAAAATTTAAGGCAGATCAAAATAAATCCTTTCAGCTGTAATTTGTTATTGTTTTTTATCTTTTTTCTTATCATTTGATAAAAGATCCAGAAACTTTTAGCTCTACCGTTAGATGGTATTATTACCAAAACAGTGGTTTATAATATTAATTTACTTCAATAAATAGTGATATTTAATTCTAGTTTTTTTTTATTGCAGAGTTTATTACAGTATAGTTTATTAAAATATAATAATAAATAGAAAATACAAAACATTACCTTTTTTTTTCATGTGTCAAAGCGTTAAAGAATTTATATATTACTATTAATAATAACATAGTAGGAGTAGCAATTATCAACCAAATAAAAAATTACATAATTTAATCTAAAAACTTTCTCTTAAGCATTTCTATCTCGTGTTTAGTTTTCAAAATTTATGGTTCCTTCTTTCCTTGAAATTATCAACTTTTTCCCTATTTTTTTTCCCTTCATGCTCACCAGAGTTCCATTTAATATATTTTTTACCATTCTTTTGCTTTTAAAGTTGCATATAGTCGATTCAATTTCATTTACAGGTTACATTTTTTTAGTAAATCCATTTTTCTTTACATTCTTATAATTCATCTTTTCTATCATCTTCTTGATTCATATCTTAAAAGACTCTTTCCTTTGGTTTTTGTGGCTTTCCAAGTATCTTTTCCATATAAAGCTATAAACACAACACTTATCTTAATTTCAGTGTTATAATAAGCAACCATATTTTCTCTTCTTTTAAAAAAAAACTTGCAGTACGACCCAAATATTTTTTTTTATTTGCATTACAACCTAACCTACTAATCAACCATTATTATTTTTGCAAAGTATAGTACAATTTAATTTTAAATTATAGATATGTGCAGGCAAGAATACAAATAAACACGCAAACATACATATATATATATCATTAAAATCAGTCAACATTTAGACAATCCCAATAACAATAACAATCAACAATCTCAACCTGTTGTCAAGGCAACCTCCTATTAACAATAAAGATGGAAACCCACCTTTATTTATGGTCCAATATATTTTATATAGACACTAAAGATTAGAACTTAACCATAGAGACTGAAATTATTGATACTAAGAACTTTAAATAAACCTCCTTAAATAGGTAAATATAACCTGTTCTGGGTGCAGACTAATAAATATATATACATACACACAATGTTTAATCATAAGTACTTGTGGACAAATGTTTTGAAAATGAACTTCTTTTTTTTACTAATGTGAATCATTGTTTTTCTTCTTCAGGCTTAAAATTTTCACTGTTGTCAAGATCAGTTTCTTCAAATATTGATCTGCAAGCAGCCTGAAGGTTACCAGAAGTGTTCTATCCATTAAAATTAATTAAAGTTTGGAAAAAAATAAATTAGTTTATCTTTTTGAAAAAAAAAAATCCAGTTCTCAGAACACTTTGTATACTTTCAAACTTTGTAAAATATAAAGTAAACACAATATAAGAATGGTTTTTTAAAACCACTTGGATTTGTTTTTCACTTATCTATTGCATTTATCTCATATTTAAAATACAAAAAAAAATTATATGTCACTGTATGCCATTTAG
This sequence comes from Epiperipatus broadwayi, assembly GCA_028023455.1. Lineage (NCBI taxonomy): Eukaryota > Metazoa > Onychophora > Udeonychophora > Euonychophora > Peripatidae > Epiperipatus > Epiperipatus broadwayi. The sequence goes on from JAQFVV010000169.1 coordinate 3,574, forward strand.
TGATAAATTATAATATTGTCTATGCTATAATGATCACCACATCTGTAACTGTGTTTGGGTACTCAGCACTAATTTGGTTATTAATTATAAATAGCATCCTGAACAAATGTATACTGCTAATAAAAACACCAGTTAAAAAAGGCAAAACTCTCCATACAGTAGTGCCACTCAGGACAAGCCAGAGTAATGCATGGATGCCAGAAGGCTTGTGCATAAAATCCCTATCTAGTGCCTTCTCATCCAATATCCCCAGACTAGTTTCTAGCTTGTAGCTTTCATCAGTGAGGAGCCTTGGATCTGAGAGCACTGCACCTAGATCCAAGGCTCCTCACTGATGAAAGCCACAAGCTAGAAACTAGTCTGGAGATATTGGATGAATAGGCACTAAATAGGAATTTTATGCTCAAACCTTCTGGCATCCATTGATTACTCTGGATATCTCCAAGGCTCCTCACTGATGAAAGCCACAAGCTATACTAGTCTGGGAATATTGGATGAGTAGGCACTAGATAGTGATTTTATGTACAAGCCTTCTGGCATCCATTGATTACTCTGGCTTACACTGACACTGTATGGAGAGTTTTTCCTGTTTTAATAACAGTTATGAACAAGCATAAGAAATGGTGGTCATGTGATAAAAACACAAGTTCTCATTGAAATTGAGATGATTCCTTAATCTGTTCAATCTCTGGTTCACTCCTCACTGAACATGTATATAATTCTATTCAGTTGCCACCTGAAATAATTATTACAAAATGTACCAGAAATCTGCAGAATTAAGCAACATCATATTAATACTTATCACTTCTGTAAATTTACAATATATCTCTTTATAGTAGTAAATAAAAGTCATCCATCATGTGACTTAATTTGATAAACTTGTAATTATGAACTAAAATAAAGAGTGTTCTGGTTTTGAGTTGGCAATTTGGATCTAGTGTGTGAAATATCTTAGTGCCTCACTGAAGAAAGCCAATAGCTAGAAACCAATCTGGGGATAATTTCTAAATAGAGATTTTAAATGCTTTCCCTTGTGGCATTTATTGATAAAGCTTGCTAGAGCTATTAGTATGCTCTTTATTTTAATCTCTTTATAGTGTTCATACAAAAAACATGATTATTTTTTTCTAAGTTATATGAACTCTGTATGAGTATTATTTTATATTAATATTTAGAATGGCAGAGTATGAAAACATTATATATATATTTCAATAGATGGTATTTCTTTTAAAACCATTATGTTGTGTGTGTGCATATATATATATATGTCATATTATTATTACACTCTGAGGAAGGTACTTGACATTGTACTGAAACGTCAGCATTTAGCTTTTTCACTACACGGAATATCCCGCAAATAATAATAATATGACATCTTTTATCCGTAAAAATATTAGAATTAATATATATAATAAAATACTCCGAATATATAAATAATAATCGAGATTAAAGCCCATACCACCCTTCAATAAATATTTTAAAAACTCTCTAAAATAAGCATAATCAAAATTTGCCATGAATAAAGTGGCCATTTATTCTTGTACTCCATTTATATAGAGATGGTTGACAAAAACACTTTGGTTAAAAGTAAATATTTAAATCAATCCATAGCATTGTTTTAAAAATGTTTCATTTGATTTACTTACAATAGTTAACAAGTTTGAGAGTTATATGTTTAAACTGAGATAACTCTTCAGGCTTGCTAACTATTGTAAATAAATCAGTTGACACATATTTAGAGATAATGTGAAGAATTGATTTAAATAGTCATTCTTTTTAACCAAAATATTTTAGTCAACCTTATATGTATTTAAAAGGAGTACAAGAATAAAATTGGTAAATTTTGACTTATGCTTGTTTAGAAAATATTTTTAAATATTTATTGTATGGGGTTATGGGTTTTAATCTCGAATGTTATATATTTATATTATATATATAATGCTTTACTATGCATTCTAAATTTCACCTTACTGAGTTAAATGTGAAGATATTTAAAGCTTCATGATTTCAAATCTAAAACTTCAGACTGGCTTAGATATATACAAAGACAAGTAAAGAAGAGGGTGGACCACCCTTTTCTTGTAAAATTCTATCTTGTGTTCATGGTTTGATTGTTATTCAGATAGCCATCATAACATCTGATTGGCTGTCAGATAAGAATAAGCATGAAAGGTTTGCAGCCTTTCAATTTAATTTCAAAATGTCTGGCTTTATAAAATAAATATTATTAGGTATCATAGTAAAGCTGCACAAGAAAATTTTATGAATAATAAACTTTCATCACCAAAATCAGATTAAGTTAAGATTTATCTACAAATATAAAAACAGGATGGAGGGGGGGTTTGGGGGGGGGGGTAAAAATATTTGAAAGAATTGTAAAAATTTAAGATCAATATATTAAATTGTAAATACTTTCAAATTTAAAAAATTGTCCTAAATGAAATATTTTCAAGCAGAATTACCTAAACAAGATATTTATTTAAGAACAGAAAATGCATAAAATAAAAAAATTGTAAGATCCAATACATTGAACTTTAAAAATATATATGCCATAGAAAAGTGTGTTATTCTCTTAAGTATTTGGAAAAAGAAATTAGAATAGCATAGGTATAAAAACAATAAATGAAAAATCAAATCTGCTCTTGAGATAGAAAAAATATTGATACAAGTGATTTACATTCTGAGGTATTGCAATAAAGATGTTAGAGTTATGTATATTTTCAGTTGATTTAACATTTATTTTAAAATGATATCAAATGAAAATTGTTAAAAAATCAAATTAGCATTTCCATTTGAGAGGGAGGATATCAATACATCCTATACCTCAAGTCTACTATATTGTAAACATCTACCAGTATAAAAACTCAAATTAAACTCATTTTGCATGTATATAAACATCTGAATTTTTATGTTCAGTGCATTGAATTGAATCAATCACATATAAAAAAAACAATCTCTTCGTAATTTAATTTTTTTTTTTGATAACTGAAATCTGTTTTCAAATAATAAAATTAAATTTTTTTATATTAAATGCTTTTATTGACTATGGACTAAAAAGAAAAAATAATTGTTTCTTTAATCACAATTAGGTTTGTTAGATTTAACATGTAATAAAAACATGGAAGGTCCAGAAAATAATTAAGTTAATCCTTTGTTATAAAAAATTGAGATTGACTTAATTAATTTCTGGACCTCCCCCCCCATATTTTTATTTATAAGTTTTTAATATTGGCAAAGTAAATGAAAATGTAAAACTGCATCATTCTTTAAATTGACTGGACACTTATATATCTTTATTAGATATTTCTGCTATAAGTTAAAATGTATACCTCTTATGTATATATCATATTTAGTATGCGTACATAATACATGTGTATATAAGTGATTAAAAATATGAAATATTATTTTAAGTGAAAAGTGTTTAGCAATTTCACTTTGATTGAAATTAAAAAATTAATGTGTCCTATCACTTTCATAGACATTTTAAACAAATGGACAAAATTTCAGCAAGTTATAATGAACGTGAATACATTAAATAACAATTTTAAAATGTTAAAAAATGTTATTAAATTGGAAGAAAAAAATCTTTATTCTGCCCTCTAGTGAATTAACAAGTAAACAAACAAAAAGCATTTAAAAAGGCATATTAAAAATTTTTTAAAATATAACTTTGTATTGGAAAAAAATGACTAGAGGCTTTTAGAATGTGAGCTACAAAAATATAAATACTTGATAATTAAATGATTAGAACTCATATTATGCTTGAGGACTGAAAATGAGTGTGGTTGAATCAATTAATCTTTACTCTTAAGTTGACTCATTCTGTCACTGAATAAATGCTGTATACAATATATATTTAATTTTGTTTTTATTTACATTTTAATACACTTTAATATCTATCCATCTCTGTCATTCTTTCTTTGTTTTTCTGTTCTTAGCAATTGTCTCTATGAAATTCCTCATTATTTCTTTTTTTCTAAAAACATATTTTTTTGTATTCTTTCGTTATAAATATATTTTTAGAGAACTCTTTCTAATATAAGTAAAAAAAAAATAGATTGAAACTGTTATTATAAAAAGAAAAATGAATATGAGGTATGACAAAAAGCATTGTAAAAGTAAAAAGAAGGAAAATAAATAGATATCCAATTTTATGGCTTTTTGAATAAAAACTAACAACATAGATGATAGTAAGGCTTAGATAAGTAGATTTAGAATAACAGTAACACATGAAATTTACAGAATAGCAGTATATAATATATGCAAGAATATTCATTTGTATGACCATATACATAATTGCACTTGTTTGAAAATATATACATATATATTGTGACATATGGTAATCAGTCTAAATATAATGATAGGTACAATTTAAAATTTTATTAACATATTACATAGATGTCATTATTTAAATTTATGTAACTTATAGCATGATTCTCAAATTTCCAATATATCATCCATATGTTATAACTTGTAAAATATTGTATCATACTTTGAATTCACAATAAAGCAATAATAAAATTGATTTTCATTTAAATACAGTGTTAAAATTTAGTAAGAGTTAATATGTTGTAAAACATCATCATCATCAACCATTATCAATCCACTGCAGGATGAAGGTCTCTCCAAGTTCAATCCATCTTCTCTGATCTTTAGCTTATTTTCTCCACATCACCCCTGCACACTTTCTTATTTCATCTATCCATCTCACATGTGGTCTCTTTCTGGGTCTTTTACAATCTCTTGGAATCCAGTTTAAGATTTCAATTGTCCGTCTACATACACTGTAATTTATATGGAAATGAATTATCTAAAATAAAGTTAACAAGGTAATTAATATTCATACTAGTTTATGTGTAATACTAAAATGATTTAGAATAGTTAATAAAGCTTTAATTTAATACATAAAAGTGTATGTGGGTGTATATATATATTTATTGTATCTATTTTAAATTTAAAAGAATGTCTAAAAATTTTAATGTAAAATTCTCATTTAGTTTTAAAATAAAGAGATAATTTATTATAATATTAAAGTAATTTAAATTAACATTTGTAATTTATGTATTTTAAATTTATTAAAAATGTACCATATTTTATTTTAAAATATTCCTCAAATATTATTTTGTAATTTCAAATATTTATTTGCAACTGTTTCAAAAGGTAATGTGACAGTCTAAACAATGAAAACTGATATCAAATGTAAATGTGTTAAAATATTTTTAAATAAAGTTAAGAATATTATTGTGTCCCCACTATAATGGTACAAATTCTGGCATTAACAGGAACTAAAAATAATAATACTGCATGGAATGAATCTTTATTCTTCATTTCAATAAACATTTATGTACTAAATACTATGATTATACAGATATCGTTCTTGTTATAGATGGAAGCCATGGGAATTCCTTAGATTATTGTTCCATGGATATGAGGAATGGATGCACATCAAACCAGATCATTTTCAGTCTTAGATTATTGATCAATTTGTTTCCATATTTGTTTGAATATGGGTAGTAGTGAGTTATCTTGTTGTGAGTTGGGAATTAATTTCTGTTTTTTGTGTGGAGTTCTGGAATGTCCAGAAGATTCCACGTGTCTTCTACAATGCGGTGTGGTCCGATTGCCTCATCTCTTTGTTTAATCTTGTTGATAATATGGATGTAGACCTGTTTAGCATCATGAGTTGGGTGTTCTAAGCTAAGCTTGCAGTGTGTTGTCCAGAGCACAAATGTGTAGAATATGGAGAGCTAAATCCATGTTACAGTTTTTGTAACAATATATCACTGGATTGAGGTGGTTGTTTGGAAGTTTATTCTGGAGCTGGTAAATATCAGTTCTCTGATGTGGCTGAGTTTTTGGTCATCTATGTATTATATGGTCTATTGTTTCATTTTCTCTCTTGCATAGTTGTCAGAGTGGGTTGATGCTGGAGTAACCTCTTCTGCATGCTAGAAACCAACTGGTGGGTTATGCATCTAGATTTATTTTGATGGTGAACTCTAAGAATTTTGCTTCTAAACTTCACCTTTTGAATTTGTTTATGAGATTTTTGTTCATTAAATTCAGCTTGCCATAAGGTGGTTGGATCTGTGGATGAATAATGTTGCAGGCATCCCAATATTTAATTTTTCTGGCGGCCATGGCATTGTGAGGATTGTGATGCTGCTTAATCAGTGTTGTGATCCAGGCTGCCTTGGAGAGTGATGGTCGATCGGTGGGTTGCTCAACTATGGAAACCTCAATGTTTGTGATGTCTTCTGAGAGTCTAATGAGTATTCTATAGCATTTTTGAAAGAAGGTTATATTTATGAAGTGTAGGGATAGGCTGTTTAACTGACGAGGATGCTGCATTCTGGCAAAGCTAATGGCGACTGTTTTCCCACACCAAAAGAGCCTAGAGCAAAGTGAGTTGATCCTCCTCTCAAACTGTTTAGTTGGTTTGATTATTGGGAGATAGTAGTTGATCTTGGGAAACAGGATCATATTTAGCAATGTTATCTTGCCATGGAGTGAAAGCTAAAGTTTGGACAGGGATGCCATTAGTTTGTTTGCCAAATCAATTATGTTGTTTTGTACTTCCCTTGCTATTACTGAGGGGGGTTTGTGGAAAGGTGTCTTTTCTTTTTATCTAGACTTTGGTCTTTTCCTAGGCATCAACATTGAATTCTTTTAAAATTTAGCCAATTTAGTAGTAGTCATATTAAAAAGCAAGGCTAAATTTCACAAAGCATTTTGCCTTAGACCAAATTGCCCTTTGGCATTGTCTAAACTGATAACGTCTTCAAACATCATGACAAACAAAATGCTTGTTAATGGAAAATAAGGAATATTTTTGAAAATTTAATGTCATCAAAATTGCCTAAGGAAATTTCCAAACATTTTATTCACGCAATCTATCTAATGCGAGTAAAAATCAATTTATTTTGAATAAATAACTTGTTATAAACACTTGCATTAATGACTTTTAAGAAAAATTGAATAGCTGCACCTTGTTAGGAATTTATGAAATTGGAAGCTTTGAGGAACTTGTTTAATAGTACATTATTTTAAATACTATTGCAAAATAAAACCATTGAAAGAATTATTTCCATGGAAAACTGTGGATGTTAAGAGAATATTTATTAGTAAAATGTTGAATGTATAAAAAAATTTTAACTTTGTTTAAATTGAAATACAAACAACTTGTAGTAGCAACACACAAATAGACAACACTACATCACATGATCACTATTTCTTATGCTTGCTCATAACTGTTATTAAAACAGGAAAAACTCTCCATACAGTAGCACCACTCAATGCATCCATTGATTACTATGGCTTGCACTGAGTGGCACTACTGTATGGAGAGGTTTGCCTGTTTTAATAATAGACAACACTAATTACACATTTTGAGTAGTATTATTCGCCACTCTTCTTCAGGTGTTTCTGGCCTGATCAATGACAATATTAGCTAGGAGTCGAACTAACACTTTTAGATAATATCGAATTTTAAGGCAAATTCTCTAACCAACTGAGTCATTCTGTCAAATACCTTTGACAGAATAGTTCAATTGGTTAAAGCACTTGCCTTAAAATTCAGTATACAAGAATCTAAAGGTGTAATGGATTTTTTTTCTCATGTGTCATAGCATCAGCCGACAGCTGCTTTAGAAGCAGTTGCCCTGGGTTAGCGGGTTCGCTACCTGGCTGACACTATGACACATGAGAAAAAAATCTAAAGGTGTAAGTTTGACTCCTATGCTAATACTAACACTGATAAGACCAGCAACACCTGAAAATGAGTGGAGAATAATACTACTCAAAGCATTGTGTAATTATTAAATCTGTGTTTCCTATTTGTATGTTACTACTATCAAGTTGATTGCATTTGAAAAGTTTAAATAAAGTTTAAAATGTTCTATACATTCAACATTTACAGATACACTTTATTTATTAGTTGATATTTTTATGGCTATTAATGTTAATAGAATATAAAAATTTCATAATATTATGTTACTAGATAGATGGATGCTAAAGAAAAGCAAATTTAGATAACAAGCATTTCATCATTTAAAAGTTTACTGATAAACTTCATAAGTTAAAGCAAGGTTATTTTAAAATCATTCATCTCACTGAGTTATGTGAGACTAAAAACAACATTTTATTGAATGAATTCTTCTGATCTTGTGTTGTCTTATCATACAGTAGAAGAAAGTTCCTTATGACTTATGCTGTTGCCAATGATTTTAATGTCATGTAGATTTTGTAGAATCATATGTAAAAAATTTGAGGTTTAAAGGGACCCATGTTTTATATATGGAGAGATTATAAAGAAATAAGTGTATTTAGCAGAAATAGGTTATAAAATAATATGAAGTTTGCATGAAAGAAATCCACTGAGCTAGAGAGCAATGAAATTATATTATAAGAAAATAAACATCGAATAAAACTTATTTAATGAGTGTATTTAAGGATAAATATTTTAGAATCACAATTTTGCTTTTGTTGAACAATATTTGTTACTATCTTTTGGTTTGTTTAACAATAAGTGGTCAAAACTGTTACACATTAATAATATGACGTAAACCAGATTAAAATGTTATTTTATATTTCAAGAAATTCGAGAGATTATCCTGCTGTAGATATTTTCTTCTTCTTAATATTATCATTAATATTTTCTCATTATTTTATATTTTGTAAATAAAACATTTATATTTATTTGAATTAATTGAATCTCATGTCTTTGAATTCTATCATCATCATACAACTAATAATTTATCATCACACAATGTAGTAAATATTTGATGCAGTTGTATAATTTTTCACGATCTATTATTATCATCATCATCACCATCATTAATATTATGTTTCAAAAGGAAATTTTATTAATGGCTAAAAGGTTATATTTACTACGAGTCTTTCACATACATATTTTTATACTGCAAGTGAAAGTAGAAAATAAGTGTGCATGCATAGAGAAACAGGAGGGGGAATTGTTCAGAGTTATGTTTGTTTTGAGGTGTTTTTCAGAATTTCACATGGAGCAGCAGGAATGAAGGCTACAATATTCATTTGTTAATTTTCATTTGGATATGTTTTATATAATTACCTTTAACTTTTGAGGAGGGGGTGTAGTTACATATGTATACATTACACAGTTTTTTCAGTTCTTGAGTGAAATTTAGTGTTCATTTTATTTGATAGGTATTTGTGAGTTCATGTAATCCCAGGTTTCAAATGCCTTATATTATCACTGTTAGATGGTGATCAGTAACATATTTATTTGTTGTGTTGCTGATTTAAGTATGCTGTTTGGTGTTTAAGTCTTCAGTAGGTTGTTGTGGTTCTTGAGATCAATAGTATGCAGTGAAATGAAGATTCTCTGTGTTTCAGTTGCTGTCTAATGGCACATCTTTTGGGGAAACCTCTTGTTGATGACAAGGATTAGTGAGATTATAGTGCCCAGATAGAAGTTTGATTGCTGCATGACTCACAATAATTGAAAGAAGAATGATCATTACATAACAAAATACATGCATTTATGTTTTTGAATGGGATCTCGAAATAAATACATGGAAGCATATGATAATAAGAATGAAAACATATATGGAATGTGGAGTTGGTGTTAAATTAATATAAGATTGTGTTTTTTATGCTGCGCTCTAAACGCACATCAGTGAAGCTATATATTTCGAAAAAATTTCAAGCTTAGTGCTTTCAGGACTTACTTGATCCCATATCCATAGCTTGTGCAACTAATGGTTTTTTTATTAGCAATAAATTATGCAAATGTATGTAAATTATTTAAACAGCCCATTTCTTAGAAATCGAGAAGCAGGCATCTCTTCTGCTGATGGCATTAGGATTATTCGCAGTGAAACATGCTTATTTTACTTCATGCTTGGCATTATTTCTTTCAGAGCACATGATCTCAGGAGTAATGGGTTCGAACATGTGATTAGAAGTTTTTTGATGTTCCAAAAATATTGACCTGCCTTCATTTTTGATTCATGATTTGTTGTATATGTATCGATGTTGACACACTCTGGTAGTAATTGTGGCTTATGTCTCACTGTAATATGTATTTCCACAGCCCATTTGGGGCATATCATCTTGTACAGGACCTGTAGGGGTTTGATCTGGTGCAATTTTATCTTTAGAGTTATTAATCAGTCTATTAGTAGCTAGTGGAGATGCCTGCTTCTTGATTTCTAAGAAATGGGCTGTATAAATAATTTACATACATTTGCATAATTTATTGCTAATAAAAAAACATTAGTAGCATAAGCTATGAATATGGGATCAAGTAAGTCCCAAAAATGTTAAGCTTGAATTTTTTCCCAAAATATATAGCTCAACTGATGTGTGTATAGAGCACAGCATAAAAATTATGAATGATTGGTGAAGTATATTACATTATTATAAGATTGTATATAAATTGAGCCTATTTGGTAGGAAGGATTATAGTTTTCATGGCTGTCTTATTGTTTATGTGTTACATAAGTTGTATGTGAAAAAGATCAGTTTTTAGGTAAAATTTGATACATAAAATTACATTGCAATGAGAATTTACATGTTTATGATCAAAAGTAGGTGACTTAAAGTAGTTGGAAGAATAATAATAGATGCAAGATATATATTTCAAATTAGATTTACATAAATTTTACAATAGTATTATGAGATAAATACATGATGATGATATTTGTTAATACATTTAGGGAGGGTGGGTGGAGTTAGTGTTCCATTGGTATATGGCTATATGTAAATTGTGATTATTAGCAGTGAGCACTATAGGTGTCAATGTTGTCTTAATGTTCATCTGCTAGGCATTTAAAGTTCATTTGAGATAAGTTAGTGAAGTGATCTTGTAAACTTCTTTGGATCAGCAAATTGATGAGGTTGATGTACTGTGTTACTCTCAAGTGATGCACTATTTATTCCAGAGTTCACCCTGGTGGGATGTTAGACCTATGAGTTTATGTATGGTAGGCACTTGAGCTGGTTGAGGTTCAGAGTGAGATAGTCTGGCAGATATAATGATGATCTTGAAGGGAAAATGTCTTAAATGATGCAAAATATCCCTTGTAGCATGGTAACAGTAAATGTTGACAAATTGTTATAAGCATGTCAGAATTAGGGGAGAATTACAATCTTGTGTTTTTATGACTAGGTTTAAAATATTTGCATTGGTTATCATGAAACTTTAAATTGGCTTATTCATTAATGGAATTGAAATATCTTTGCTATTGCTGACATGAAAATTCTTCTAGAGAATGACAGCACGTGTATGGCAGAATAGATTTTGACACCACCCACTTGGTCATGTCGTTGTATGGCAGCCATTTTGATTGGTTTTAACGATTTAAAAATGTATTTTTTTTTTTTAAAAAAAGCTTTTATAAATTCAAAATTATCTTAGAAAAGATATGTAGCGTACTTAATTGCTAATAATTGTTTCAATATATGTTAAATTTACCTGAAATAGTGCAGATTTTAAGTAATCTTTTAGGGGTTTAAACCCAGAAATTTTTCCTTGTTGCCAAGCAAAAATTTACTGCACTCATGAAATATTTTTTTTTGCAAATTATCCATTATTCACATAGAATTTTTTATAACTAGAGTGTTTTCTAATTAGGTCAAGTTCAGTCTTTGTGATGACTTGAAATAGGATTTGAGAAGGGAGCTCTTGGAATGAATATGGTGACAGGTCGAAGAATAACTGCTATAATAATATTAATAATAATAATAATAATTATTATTATTATTATTATTATTATTTCAGAATATTTGTTCTCCTTTAATTGCTAAGGGCACTCAACATATCAAATTGGTTAGGAAGAATAGAAAAGGGTCATTATGGATAACTAATCAATTAATTGAAAATATTAATTTGAGAAACACTGTTAAGCATTGTGGTGGGAAGTGAACATTAATAAGGAAATTAAATCTGATATTATAAGAGTGAAATTGTTTTATTGTAGGGAATTCCTCTGAGGCAAAAATATTTCTGCGAAGTGGCAAACAATTAATTCTTTGATTAAAAAATCCACTAATTAAATTGGATTTGTTAAAAGTAATGGCCATTTATTAAAAGTTAAAGATAATGAAAAATATGTTGCTGATCTTTTCAATATTTGATTTTTACATAAACCACAGCATTCTTTTGCCGATTCTTTTTTTTACTCTGAAGATTCTGATACTCAGTTATCTGACTTGATTGATTGTTTGGTTTGGATAATTTAACTTCAAAAATTTTTAAACATAATAAGCTTATATTTATACCAGTTTTCCTTTATTTGTTTAATCTTTCATTGAATGCTGGTATATTTCCTTAGCGTTTGAAGGTTGGTATTATTACACCAATCTATAAAAAGGATAATCCATTACTTATCAGCAACTTCAGACCTATTTTAATTATTTTTAAGCTGTTTGTGATGGCATTCTAAGATAAAATGTCTTTCTTAAGTGAGCATAAAGTAATTTCTGTGTATCAGTATGGTTTTGTTGCTAAAAAAAAGTACTTTAAATGCTCTTAATAATCATGTGGATAAATTGACATCTTTGTTAGATAATGGTCTTAAGCCTGAAGTCATATATTTAGATCTTTCTAAAGCATTTGACTCTGTTCATCATAAAATTCTTCTTCAGCAATTATGTTCATATGGCTTTAGAGGGCATTTTGTTTCTTGGTTACAAAGTTATTTAAAAGACAGAAAACAGTCAACTATAATTCATGGCATTATTAGTGATTTTAAGTCGATGAGTTCCACAGGGTTCTGTACTTGGTCCTTTGAGTTTTATTAATAATATCTTTGCACTGTCTTTAAATTTAGTGATTCATGGTTTTGCTGATGATGTTGCTATGTTTTTGGTGATGTTTCATATAGTCTTCTTGAGAAAATAATTACTAAGGATTGGGCTTTAATTAGTAATTGGCTTATGTTAAATTGTTTGTCAATCAATTGTAATAAAATGAGCATTATGTTTTTTCTTATAAATTTGTTTCTCATTCTTTGAGTATTTTTATTTGTAGCCAATATAAAGTTTATTTTAATAGCGTTTCTACTTGTGGTAATATTGTTTGGTTGATAATTATTATTTGGGAGTTTTTATTAATTCTAGATTATCTTGGTCAAGTCATTGTTTATTTGTGTTCAAAATTATGTAAGATTAATTATTTATTTTAATATTTAGTTAAATTTTCGCCTGGATCTGTTTTATTAACTATTTATGAATCTTGTCATTAAAGTATATTGTCTTATAATATTTCTATTTGGGGTGTGGTCACACTGCTTTGTTGTCATTATGTGTTTTACAACATTATACCATGTGTATTATTTTTGGAAAGTCTAAATTAACTTTGATTCAAAATATATGTGATAATGGCTGAGTTTTATTCGTTATTATTTAGTAACATTACAGCAAGGGTTTATAACCTATTTTGGCCATGAATATGAGGGAAAACCTCGAAAGTACTAGGCCTAGATTAATTTAATTTAATTGTTTTTGTTACTAATGACAGCTTCTTCTTCAGTGGGTTAAATCGCTTATATATGCTATTAATCTTTACAAATATAAAGTAATTATTGATATATTTTGTCGATCATTCTCTTTTATGTGCAAAGATTTTTAAAATAAATACTCAATTAGCTAGACACTTTCAATTTGGTAGCTAGTCATAGTCAGTTCACTTAAAATGATTTTTAGGTAGTTTAATTCTTTTGTCTCAGCTTATTCATTCGAATGTTGATCATTTATCACTGGCTATGTTTAAAAAGTATTTGCGATTTTGGTTATATTCTATGTAGTTATTTCAATTAATACTTTGTTTATATTATGACTTTATAATTAGATATAAATTACTATTGTTATTATTATTTTGTGTATATATATATGACTCCTTGCACAAGTATTTCCTCGTTTGGAGTTATATTATTTTGTAATGTTTATATATTTTTTGTAATAAATAAATAATAAATTATTATTATTATTCTCATTGTTGTTGTTGTTGATTATTATTATTATTATTATTATTATTATTATTATTATTATTATTATTATTATTATTATTATTATTATTATTATTATTATTATTATTATTATTATTATTATTATTATTATTATTATTATTATTATTATTATTATTATTATTATTATTATTATTATTATTATTATTATTATTATTATTATTATTATTATTATTATTATTATTATTATTATTATTATTATTATTATTATTATTATTATTATTATTATTATTATTATTATTATTATAGCTGAAAATATTTTATATAATTAAAAATATTGTTTACATATGTTGCTGCTATGAAAATTGCGGTATAGTAAATCTTAGATTTCGTGCCGTAATATGTTATATTATTAACACAATGAATGATAATTGTATTTGTTTATATATTTAAAGCTTTCAGGCTAAGATGCTTAAGACTGGCTTATATATATAAAAGTTAAGTTTAGAAAAGGTTGGTATCAACCTTTTCTATCAAAATCTCTGTCTCGTGTCTAAGCTTGATTATTTATTAGATAACTGTTTTAAATCTGATTGGCTGTCTCTGTTATAATTGCGCATGTGAAAGGCTAGCATACTTTCAATTTATTATAATTAAAACTAGTAAGGAAAGTGTGATTAATTAAAATATTGATTTTTTTTTTTTACAGTGTAGTTAGTCAAGTGGAGACATACATATTGCGAAGATAATGTTAGTTGCTCAACTTTATTATATGTAAAAATTTAATTTATTATATGGGTATAGTTGGATACAATATAGTTATCTTTCCTACTGAGTTATATTTTGGTTAAAGGTTTATTTACAGTGATTTAAACTATAAAAACAAATATTTTACTTATTTACAATATTTATTTATTTATTTTTAAAGCCCTGAGAGAGTTTTTTTTTTAATATATATATATTGACATTTGCTTCTCTTCCCACTCCCTTTCACATTTTTTATGTTTATAATATTATATATAATGTTTGTGCCTATATAAATTGAAAAGACAAATAAATATTTAAAAAATTATATTAAATGCTTTTATCATGTCCTAAAAGCAAAAAAAATAATTGTTGAAACAGTAAGGTTCGCATTCGAATCTTAAGTTTCACCTTATTCTATTGTCTCTCACCCACCACCCTATCCTACCCAAATTTAAACTTTTTGGTAGCGAATTGTGTGTGTATCAATATTAAAAATGTATGAATATATGTATAATTCACCACACACACACACGTTTTGATAACAAATTTAAAGCAATAAATAAAAATAATTGATATAGTTTGTATTTCTCTTTTAGTTATATAATTTTAACCATTTATTTTAAATTATAAAGTTCGTTATATGTGTTTAAATTTCATATTTAATAATAATTTTAGAAATTTGATTGTAATTTAAATAAAAGTAAAAATAGTTGTATATTCCCTTTTGTATTTGAAATTTTGAAAGTAATGTTGGTGAGAGATAATAGATTAAGAAAAAGAAAAATTCCCTAAAAGATTTAATTACGAAAATGTAAAGGTAGAAATAAACTTGAACAATAGAAATGCAGCTTTCTAGATAAATTAAACTTACAAGAATGCATTGATTCTCCTCGGGCAAGTGAGTGGATCCAAAAATAAAATAGAACAAAAAGTGAAAAGATAAGATCAAAGAAAGGAGGACATTTTGAATTTTCTAAGAACTTTCAGTTAGACTTTAGCTGTGCTCTCGATCAGTTGAGAGTCTCCAGAAATCATAAATTAATTTATCTACCACAGTATGTTCAAGTAGAAAGTGCCCAGACTATTCTCCCCCCGGAGATGGTCGATCATATGCCGCGAACCTCCACATGTGCCCTTCATAAAATCAACCAAATAAGATCTTCTGCCCAAAAAATTAAAAAACTGCTGCTGCTGTTAAAATATAACCTAAATGCTGGAAAGAACTGCTACTTCTGAAATCCTGAACAATTTGCTACTCAATCTGAAAACTTCATATACACAGGTACCTGTACCCAAGGCTTAGAGTACTCTAAATAATAATCACACTATAGTTCACTCTCTATATAACTTATAAACTATAAATTGTAAAATTATAAATTGTAAAAAGAAATTATTAAACTCAGGTGCTTACTATACATGTCTATAATTTTAATGCGCAAATACACGCACAACAACCGAGCTTTATCAGGATTAAATAACAATATATTATAAACTCAAAATAATTATAATATCTAAAGAATAATGCCCGAGCACTTTCAAGAGAACTTAGCTCTCATAATCATGGGCAACAAAGAATAAGCATAGCGTGTTGGTATATGCTAAAATATGCTGATATATGTAAATTAGTTGAAAATAAATGCTTCAGCTCTAAATGATCCATTTCTTAGAGATTTTGTAACACGCATCTTTCCTATTCATAGCCTTATCATCAATAGCAATAAAACATGCTTCTTTAACTTTTCTCTTAATGTCATTTCTCTCCCTGCAAACTATTCTTGCATTTTTAGGTTCACATGCATGACCAGCTGATTTCTGATGTATTGCAAATATTGAGTTGCAATTTGGGTCTACTTGGGCCTTATTGTAAGAATATCTGTGCTGGGATAGTCTTGTAGAAAGAGTTGCTTTCGTTTCCCCATAGTATGATGCCATGCAGTTATTTTCTGGACATGAAATATTATATACGGCCTGAGAGGTGTTGTTGGGTGTTATAAGAAGAGCTTATGAACAACGACGTGGATCAAAAAAAGATAGCTTTCATAGTTGATTTTTTTAAAATGGCTTAACAACAACATTGTGGCAACATTCAATAATCAATGTTACCAAATGAACGATGGATGGCCGATGGGATTACCCATGAGCGGTATCATCTCAATTATCGTACTTAATTATTTTGAAAAAAGTATTATTCCTAAATACGAACAAACACTTAAGTTAATTGTATACACAAGATACGTTGACGACCTTTTTATCGCTGCTACTGAAGAAATTATAGATAAAATTAAACAGGACATACAAGACAGTACGCAGCTGAAGCTAAACACAGAAATGGAAGATCGTGAAGGGAAAAGTAAATACTTGGATATGTATGTGCAAAGAGAAGATCAAAGACTAAATTATACAATGATTATAAAACCAATAGAAAAAAGAGGCAATATTCAACCTACTTCAAACACGCCTTCTATTCATAAATTAGCTGGTTTAGCGTCTTTCTTGCATAGGAATGAGCAACTTTGCAGATTTGAATCGGACAAAAGAGCAAACTTAATCTTATATAGAAACGATTTATTAGATTTCGGCTTCAAGCATTACACAATTGATAGGAAGATTAGACAATTTTACAGTAAATTAAACAGCAATGTTATTAAGCAGCAAAAAAATAGAATTTTGTTACCATATATTGCAACTACCCATAGAAAGTTTTACTCAGTGTTTAATAAAGAATTTCAACTAATCTTTCATACACCCCCTAATACAAATAGAATTATTAATAACACCAAAGACATTATAACACCCAATAACACCTCTCAGGCCATATATAATATTTCATGTCCAGAAAATAACTGCATGGCATCATACTATGGGGAAACGAAAGCAACTCTTTCTACAAGACTATCCCAGCACAGATATTCTTACAATAAGGCCCAAGTAGACCCAAATTGCAACTCAATATTTGCAATACATCAGAAATCAGCTGGTCATGCATGTGAACCTAAAAATGCAAGAATAGTTTGCAGGGAGAGAAATGACATTAAGAGAAAAGTTAAAGAAGCATGTTTTATTGCTATTGATGATAAGGCTATGAATAGGAAAGATGCATGTTACAAAATCTCTAAGAAATGGATCATTTAGAGCTGACGCATTTATTTTCAACTAATTTACATATATCAGCATATTTTAGCATATACCAACACACTATGCTTATTCTTTGTTGCCCATGATTATGAGAGCTAAGTTCTCTTGAAAGCACTCGGGCATTATTCTTTAGATATTATAATTATTTTGAGTTTATAATATATTGTTATTTAATCCTGATGAAGCTCGGTTGTTGTGCACGTATTTGTGCATTAAAATTATAAAATTATAAATTGTAAAACTATGAATTTAATGATTAATTTATTATATAAATTTCTTTAATAATCTAGCTTGCCTAATTCTATCTTTCTTGGGAAAGTATTTTTAAATTGTACATTTTTATTATCTAATTATAGCATGCTTATAAGATTTCCGACCAGGTCTCGCTAAATATTAATTATCAAGTCTAATTAAAATGGTTGCCATATTGTGTGGCAAACAAACCTTAAAATTCCATTATATACTCATATTGGCTGGTCAGCTTGGAAATCTCCATAATTTTCTAAATATAAATCCATGATTGTTTGAAGCAGTGGATGCATGTCCTGCAAATCCTCATTAATATTTACTTCTATAAATTACTTAATATTTTCTTATAAATTGACACGCATTCAGTGCTTCATTTATTGTAATGCAGGGGTCTACTACTTAGCAAATGGCTGACATATTACTTATTAATACTCACCCAGCTTACCTATTGTTTTTATATTTTATTAAATTTTAAGTAATAATTCCATAAATCGCATTTCTTTGAGAGTCAAAAACATTCTTTATTAAATGTTGATGATGTGGGGCTGAGTTATAAAATATATTAAATCTTAACAGAATAGTCTGTAAATTATACATGTGTTACATTTTAGAGATGCGATGACCTATTATAAGCCTTGGATACTCTGGATTCTTTAGGATTTAAATTAATTCCAGTCATCCTATACAAGTGGACAAATAAATGTTCCCGTAGGGCTTGATGCCATCACACAGTCATGAAGTAATCATGGTATGAACCACTTACCCCTGATTATGCTTATGTGACACCTTACCTTTTGGGCCTACAGCAAACGCCAGCCCATTGTTCTAAACTGATCCATGGCTTCGCAGTCTCAATATACTGCCTCTCTCATATCGTCTTTCTAGACATACCACATGCTTTGATTATTAACTTTATTACTCAATATATAACTCCATCTCTGCATTAGTGACATAACTCACTCTCAAATAAATGTATGTCCATAGTAATTAGTAAATATCTTCTTTAATTAAATAAATATATGTCCACCGCTACGATTATTAATCCTACTTTAGACTCTCGCATTGCAAAGATATAACTCCCGAAGGCATGCTCTTGAAATACTTGCTCGAGAATTTAGGTAGCTAGATTACATCAGCCAAATAATGTATCTCTTTGTAAAATATAACAGTATCAGAAATACTGCTACTGAGATATAATATAACAAAACATTATTGGTTAAATAATTTGATATAAAATATTTTAAATAAATAATGTATCTCTTTGTAAAATATAACAGTATCGGAAATACCGTTACTGAGATTTAAATATAACAAAATATTATTGGTTAAATAATTTGGTATAAAATATTTTAAATAAATAATGTATCTCTTTGTAAAATATAACAGTATCGGAAATACCGCTACTGAGATTTTAAGTATAACAAAATATGATTAATTAGATGATTTAGTATAAAATGTTTTAAATAAATAATTTCAAACTATACATCTGTTGTTACATCTTTATTTATTCGATACCCATTCAATATATTTCCTCGATTCTGTAAAATATAAATGTTTAATATTAATGTTATTATTGGCTAACTCGAAAATAAAGTCTTGAGTCTCTTACATCTCCATGATCACCATGCCTAAAGAAATATTTACTAAGGTAGCATCAGATGCATTGTTTCCTAGATTGTATTGTGGAACTGATAAACTATGTTTGAACTCAGTACTACAGGTGGCTTTGCTACCTAAATGGTGCTGCAGTTCTGTGTGGTGGTCGAATTCTGCACCATGTTAACAAATCATACGAATCTGACCATTACATTGTTTCTTCAACCATAATTGGGGTTCATAGATTTAACTTAAGTAAAACATAAACAGGGATAGTGCAGTAATGCATTCTCAATCTCTTGTTATGAAAAATAGTGACTTAATTAATTCCTGGACCCCCATGTTTTTATTTCAAGTTAAATCTAAAAACCCAATTATGGTTGAAGAAACAATTATTTTCTAGTATTTTACTTCATGGTAAATAAAAGCATTTTATATACTGTCTACTTATTTTTAACTTTTTAGTATTGGCACATTAAAAAAAAACTATATTGTACTTTAAATCAATTTGACCCCTATGGTTTACTTCTGTTATAAGTTAATATGAATGCCCTTTATGTATATTTAGTATGTGTACATAATATATGTGTATAATAAATCATTGACTAAAAATAGGAAAAAAGTGAAGAGTTTGACTCTTTTGCTTTTGATTGGCTGTTTTTTAAATGCCTACCACATCTATATTGTAAATGAACTTTATTTAATATATATAATTTTACTTTAAATTAATTTCACACTTATAGTTTATATATTTCTGCAAATATATATATATCTATATCATATTTGGTATGTGTATAATAAATTATTAAGTGACTAAAATAGGAAAAAAGTGAAGTGTTTGACACTTGCTTTTGATTGGACTTTTGTAATAAGTTAATATATATCATATTTGGTATGTGTACATAATTATATGTATAATAAAACATTAAGTAACTTACATTTTTGTTGAAAAGTGTTTGATTTTTTTTATTTGACCAAAATAGTGTTTTGAAAAAAAACAGTCTAACAAAACTATATTGAAAACTGATTTTATTTTATTCTAACTTACATAGAATTTACAATTGGAACCAAAATAATCACAAGCTGTACTTAAAACATATCGAAGTTTTAAAACTAATTTTTAAATTTGATGTTAAAATATTCAAAATTTCCCACCCAGTGTTCTATATATGACACTAGGACACACAACTAAAATATTGGTTGTAGTTTGAAGATCGTACTGCCACCATCAGAGTGCGCAGTGACACCATCAACAACTGGCCTGAAAATTGCAAATGATAATTTTTTTTATAAAAGTGGCTGAAAAGCAATAAATAAAAATGCCTAAGGCAAAATATATACAGAAAATACATTGAAAACTACAAATTTAAAAAAAACACAAGAAAATGCTAAAAAATTCATATAATAAACCAAAAAAACCATGGAAATACGATGATGAGCTAGTCCCCCCCTCTAGAAGCTACGAAAGTGGCTGAAAATTGCTGAAAGTTGTGACCCCCCTTAAAATCAAAATTTGTTCGCTTAAATCGAAAAATAAAAAAAGCTGAATATATATGTACACAAGAAATACATAAAAAGTAGAAATTATTAAAAAAAATGGTATCAAATCCTGTAATAATTCAAACTTAAAAAATAAATAAGTCCGTGATTAATACAATGCTGGACAAAATGCAGGAAATCCAAAGCAATGGTTATATAAAATAGAAATTATTAAAAAAAAAAAAACAAGAAAAGTATAATAATTCAAATTTAAAAAATAACTAAGTCCATGATTAATGCAAAAACAAACATGGTGACAAAAAAGCGGGAAATCCAAAATCATCAAATTATTTACCTTTCGAGATTTCCAAATATGAATGGGCAAATTAAGTAGCTGTCAATATTTGCAAACAATCAGATATAAAAACAATGTTTATATAAGCTAAAAAGAATATTACTATAAAATTCAAATTTAAAAATTCCATGAAAATAAGACAACAAAAGACCCCCCCCCCCCTAAAATCAAAATTTCTCCACTTAAATTGAAAAATAAAAATGACTGAAGATATATATATCCAAGAAATACATGGAATATAAATTATATAAAAAAAAAACAAGAAAATGAATTCAAATTTAAAAAATTAAGAAATCCATGCTAATCGACAAAGGAACATGATGGACAAACACGGCAAATCAAGTAGCTTTAAATATTTGCAAATGATCAGATTTAGATGCAACGGTTATATAAACTAAAAAGAATATTACATGAGATAATCTATTTCTCAAATTGCATCAAGAATACGATCAAAAATAATTAAAATGCCAATACAGAATTTGGTGTTAACTCTCTCCCCCTCCCGCATGAAGAATTACTGAGTAACTTTTCAAAAATATACATTTAATATTTAAGAATAAAAAGACTATTTGCAAATAATAAGTCACAACACTTAAATACAGAGTAATAAATAGTAAGTAATTAAATATAATTATAGAAAGTTATTCTTATTTATTAATTAATAATTATATAGAGTTTAAAATAATCATTGAGTACAGTTACGTGAAAAAATATTATATTTAATGTCAAGAATGTTACAAGATTTTATTTTAACAAGAATTTAAATAAATAAGATTATTAAAATAGAGTTTTAAAAATATATTTGTAGAAATATTACCAAGTTTTTGTTCTGAGTTCAGTTCTGCATCATTTATACAATGATCAGTTGATTGATGTCCTTCTTTACAACTCTTCTTTAATTAAAATTATAAAATTTATCTTTCTATTCTTAAATTAGCACTTTTATCAAAGGTGATTGATCTCCAGGTGAATAATAGCAGATTTAAAAAAATACTTTAACAGAAGACATCGACAAACCCTATAGCAAAGTTATTTAAAGAAGTTGTTGCTTGAAATGTAGCATATATAATATCTTGATACAGTTTTGTTTTTCTTAAACAAATTTGTAAATTGAAATGTGACATAATAGCTCTTTCTTACATTATAAAATATAGGTGCAAACGATATCCTTCCACAAAAATATAACACCACTAATACAATTCAAAATACGAAATGATTTTTCTTTAATTAGAATTATCAAATAATAAACTATTCTTTGAGAAGAGAAATGATTTACTTTAAAATGATCTCCATGTGAATAGTTTATTATTTGATAATTCTAATTAAAGAAAAATTATTTTGTATTTTGAATTGTATTAGTGGTGTTATATTTTTGTGGAAGGATATTGTTTGCACCTATATTTTTTAATGTAAGAAAGAGCTATTATGTCACATTTCAATTTGCAAATTAGTTTAAGAAAAACAAAACTGTATTGAGATATTATATATGCTATATTTCAAGCAACAACTTCTTTAAATAACTTTGCTATAGGGCTTGTCGATGTCTTCTGTTAAAGTATTTTTTTTAATCTGCTATTATTCACCTGGAGATCAATCACCTTTGATAAAAGTGCTAATTTAAGAATAGAAAGATAAATTTTATAATTTTAATTAAAGAAGAGTTGTAAAGAAGGACATCAATCAACTGATCGTGTAAATGATGCAGAACTGAACTCAGAACAAAAACTTGGTAATATTTCTACAAATATATTTTTAAAACTCTATTTTAATAATCTTTTTTATTTAAATTCTTGTTAAAATAAAATCTTGTAACATTCTTGACATTAAATATAATATTTTTTCATGTAACTGTACTCAATGATTATTTTAAACTCTATATAATTATTAATTAATAAATAAGAATAACTTTCTATAATTATATTTAATTACTTACTATTTATTACTCTGTATTTAAGTGTTGTGACTTATTATTTGCAAATAGTCTTTTTATTCTTAAATATTAAATGTATATTTTTGAAAAGTTACTCAGTAATTCTTCATGCGGGAGGGGGAGAGAGTTAACACCAAATTCTGTATTGGCATTTTAATTATTTTTGATCGTATTCTTGATGCAATGTGAGAAATAGATTCTCTCATGTAATATTCTTTTTAGTTTATATAACCTTTGCTTTTAAATCTGATCGTTTGTAAATATTGACAGCTACTTAATTTGACTTATTTTTGATATGCCATAATTTTAAACCACTTGATTTGCCATGTTTGTCCGCCATGTTCCTTTGTCGATTAGCATGGATTTCTTAATTTTTTAAATTTGAATTATTATAGAATATTACATCATTTTCTTGTTTTTTTTATATAATTTATATTTCATGTATTTGTTGGATATATATATATCTTCAGTCATTTTTATTTTTCGATTTAAGTGGAGAAATTTTGATTTTAGGGGGGGGGGTCTTTCATTGTCATATTTTCATGGAATTTTTAAATTTGAATTTTATAGTAATATTCTTTTTAGCTTATATAAACATTGCTTTTATATCTGATCATTTGCAAATATTGACAGCTACTTAATTTGCCCATTCATATTTGGAAATCTCGAAAGGTAAATAATTTGATGATTTTGGATTTCCCGCTTTTTGGTCGCCATGTTTGTTTTTACATTAATCACGAATTTAGTTATTTTTTAAATTTGAATTATTTTACTTTTCTTGTTTTTTTTTTTAATAATTTCTATTTTATATAACCATTGCTTTGGATTTCCCGCATTTTGTCTGGTATTGTATTAATCACGGACTTATTTATTTTTTAAATTTGAATTATTACAGGATTTGATACCATTTTGTTTTTGTTTTTTAATAATTTCTACTTTTTATGTATTTCTTGTGTACTTATATCTTCAGCCATTTTTATTTTTCAATTTAAGTGAACAAATTTTGATTTTAGGGGGGGGTCACCACTTTCAGTGATTTTCATCCACTTTCGTAGGGGGGGGGATAGCTCATCATCGTATTTCCATGGTTTTTTTGGTTTATTATTTGAATTTTTTAGCATTTTCTTGTGTTTTTTTTTTTAATTTGTAGTTTTCAATGTATTTGCTGTACATATTTTGCCTTAGGCATTCTTATTTGTCAATTTTCAGCCACTTTTGTAAAAAAAATTTATCACTTGCAATTTTCAGGCCGGTTGTTGATGGTGTCACCACGCCCTCTGACGGCGGCAGTACATTCTCCAAACTACAACCAAAATATTATAGTGCCCTATAATTTGGGTAGTGATTTTAAAAATATGTTCAAAATTTCAACAACCTTGATTTTAAAATGCTATTATAACTTTATATTGAAGCCAAAAATATTTATTTATCATCCTCTTGTGAGCCTCACTAAAATGAATTGTAAAGTAGATGTTAAATTATTCAAAATGTCCCCATTCACTGTCCAGATCTACGAAATTAGGTCATTTACCTAAAATATTAGTCCCATATTACTTTGCCTGTTATTTCTTTCTTATGCACCAAATTTGAACCAATTCTTTTGAATTTAAATCTATTAAACTTCAATTTTTAAAATTTATTCTAACTTAAAGAATAAAAGTAATTACAATAGTTTACAAACAAACATACAGACATTGGAACTTAGATAAAAGCATTTAAAAACTAGACATCTATTATGTCCATTCATTCGGTATTTCATCAAAGCACATATAATAGGAAAATTACTAATCTTTAAAAGTTATAAGCCCAGATTCTTATATGTTAACTTAATTCCATTACAACAAAATATGGTTAGCTGCTTAGGAAATCATGTGCAATTCGAACAGGAGGAGTTACAGATTGAGTTTTGGTTCAGTAATATTTACTTTTTAGGTGTGTTGCACTAGTGCTGCATCAGACTCTGCAAGTTTACTCAGCCTGGATTCAAACACAATGCATAGATATGGCATGAAGACCTATTACCAGTCTAGCACAAGGCATTCCAAATAATCAGATAGTTTATTGTTTAAGAAATGATGAGATGTTTAAGTATTAGAAGAGACTGATCAAACTTTGATTTACGAATATTTAGTTCTTGAGTCCCATTGTCCCAAAGTACGCTAATTAGGATCTAAGATGGTTATAATTGGAATCAACCTTA
This sequence comes from Epiperipatus broadwayi, assembly GCA_028023455.1. Taxonomy (NCBI): domain Eukaryota; kingdom Metazoa; phylum Onychophora; class Udeonychophora; order Euonychophora; family Peripatidae; genus Epiperipatus; species Epiperipatus broadwayi. The sequence goes on from JAQFVV010000169.1 coordinate 29,211, forward strand.
GTCTATAATAGTTAGTATTATAAGAGATATTTTATCTTTCTTCATTAGTATTTTCAAAGATTAACGAAGATTATATACAATGAGCAAAGTTTATAAAATGAAGTTTAAAAATATATTATATACTTAAATATATAAATTCATTGAAAACAGTCAACACTTCGACTACACCAATATTAATAACAATCAACAATCTCAATGACAGCAGATTGAGAGAGGTTGAATGTTGCTGCTATAGGTATAGCCTAAGTGTTGACTACTTTCAATGAATTTACATTTGTAAACCTATCTAGCCTTATTAAACATATATTATAACAGGCAAAACTCACTATATGTATTGCCATACACACAAGCTAGAGTAATCAATGAATGCCAGAAGGCTTGTGCATAAAATCCCATCTAGTGCCTACTCATCCAATATCCACACATTAGTTTCTGGCTTGTGACCTTCATCAATGAGGAGCCTTGGATCTGAGAGCACTGCACCTAGTCTTAGTATATCTAAGTGCAGTGCTCTCAGATCCAAGGCTCCTCACTGATGAAGGCTACAAGCCAGAAACTAATCTGGGGATATTGGATGAGTAGGTACTAGATGGTATTTTATGCACAAGCCTTCTGGCATCCATTGATTACTCTAGCTGGCTGTGAGTGGCAATACGTATAGTGAGTTTTGCCTAGCAAGCATAAGAAATGGTGATCATGTGATGTTTATTAACATATATTATACACGACAGTCTATATACAATTATTTTAAATAAAAAAACAGCTACATCTTACGAGTTAAAAGAAACTGTTAAATGAAGGATGCCTAATATTTAAATGGGATATGAAAAGTTCAGCTAAACTAATATGCTTTTTTGAAAAAAAAAAAAAAAAAAAAAGTAAATAAACTGCTAATAAAAGTTTAATGTTTTGCTGTAAGATAATTACCATAAATTACAAGAAAGAGTTTTGTTAAATAATAATTTATCACAATATTTTTTACTGAATATAAATTGCAAATAACTTTGAATAAAGAAAATTTTAATAATTTAATCATCAACTATCATAGTTATTGCTTTTAGTAGAGTTAAACAAAAAAGTACTTATCATCTTAAATGAACCAACAAAATATTCAAGTAGTAAACTAAGAAGAGCAAAACAGTAAAATATCCTAATAGGATACTAAAAATAAGCTATAGATAAAAACACATACATATATACATCTAATAAAGTTAATAATGCTCAAGGTTTGATAGGTTTATAAATGTAATTTCATTATAAGCAGTCATCACTTAAACAATATCAATAACCACAACAATCTCAATCTGTTGTCAAGGCAACCTTATTTTCCACCTTCATTGTTAGAAGGAGGTTGTCTTGACAACAAATTGAGATTGTTGCTTGTTATTGATATTGTCTAAATGTTGATTGCTTTCAATAAAATATACATATATGTATGTGTAGGTATAAGTGTGCTTGAATTATCATCACTTTATTTACAAAATAAGTTTGTGCACTGGAAATAAAAGAATGATGTCATGATCAGAGTCCTCCACCCTACTCCTGTACTAAATCACACAAAGTGATTTTATCTGTTAAAAGCAAGAACTAAATATCACTCCAGAATAACTTCTTTAAATGACTATATCTTTTGTTCTGCTTTTCAAATGAAACAGAATGCTTAAGATCATTTATTCTATAGTTCTTATCATTAATATCCTTATCTCTATAAATATATCATAATTTTTTTCTGTAGTGTTTCTTTTTATTTATAAATATTAATAAATTTGATGCTCCTATGCAGTTTGGCACAGCAGAAAAATTATAAACTTAAAAGCAGTTTCTGCATGTATTATGATCTCATTCCATATGTTTTATATGTTTTAATACTGTTTGGTGTTAATTTCTGGAACAGTAATCCTTTTTCTTAATGATTTCAGAAAGAAAGAAAGAAAGAAAGAGAGAGAAGGAAAGAAAACAAGCAAGTAAAAGAGGAATGAAAAATAAGCAAGTAAAAGAGAAATGAAAAAAGAGAGAAAGTAAGAAAGAAAAAAAGGAAAGGGAGAAAGAAAGAAATGGAGAGAGAAAAAAGAAAAAGAAAGAAAGAAGGAAGGAAAGAAAGGAAAAAGAATGAAAGAAAAAAAGAAAAATCACATTTTAGTATTAATTGAATGAAATTACTGTGCTGCGTCTTCCATCTAAATGTTCAAACAATGTATTATCTTTCAAGAAGTTAACCATACACTTATTTATTAATTTATCCATTTTACCTTTCATCCTTACATGATGATCAAATCCAATTGCATTTTTTTTGTTTGTTTAATGGTCATATTATAGCTGTTTCAAATAAATATTACATTTAAAAATTCATTTCTTTTAAATTCTACACATCTTTAAATATAAACAATCACTAGCACTTTTTGTTCTATTTTTCCTCAATTCTCTAACAATTATTTAAGTAATCTTTTACTTATATTTAAAAGCACTAATATTTCTTACAAATCCATTCCCAGTTTTTAAATTTAGTTTTATTATCATCATCATCATCATCATCATCATCATCATCATCATCATCATCATTATTATTATTATTATTATTATTATTATTATTATTATTATTATTATTATTATTATTATTATTATTATATAATTTTATTAAACTTTCTTGTCATCCTATCCTTTAATATTAATACCATTCAACATTTTTTAAAACTCAAACCCACTATTTATCTATACTTTCTTTTTGTAATTTGTTAAATTAAAATTATTTTTCAAACAGGCAAATATTTATATATATATTACACCATAACTTATTCTCACAATTTCATACTCATGATTACAGACCTGAAAAAGATGTAAATAACTCTAAGATGCATTTTGATTGAACTAATCTCTTCATTTATCTCAAATCATTATAACTTATAAATGTATATAGTCTAACAATAATATAAAATCATTTAAATGTCTAGTAATCACTGATTAGTTTTGTTTATCAGTAGATAGCATTCGAATAGAGAATTAATCTTGTTTACATATATGGTCTACTTACAAAGAAGAAAGAATCTATGTTAACATGTCATGATGTGATGTGATGTACTGTAGCTTCTCCTTAAACGGAGTCAAGAATTTCTCAACAATTATGTCCAGAGAAACCTGTTAGCCTCTTTATTTTCCATTCCCCAGTCTAAGTTTTCCCATATTCTGCTCCATCCCATTTCCACAACATAATCTTTATCAACTCTATAGCCTTTATATCTAAATCCCCCTTATCTTTTCCCAAACTCAGCATAAAAAACAATAATTCACTTTCTGTATAATCACTTTTTTCATATTTATTCTTCCATAACTTCATTATATGTGCTCTTTCTGTTTTCAAGCATTTACATTCAATTAAAAGATGCCTAATATTTTCTATTCCTTCCTTACATAATTTTGCAGACTAAATCACCCATATTTTTCCACTTACATATATATTCTCTTGTTGCTAATGATCCCATTCGAGCCTTAAACAATAAACTACTTTTATTACTATTATCATATATTACCTCGCACCTAATATTCTGTTTATTTCTATATATATTTAAACTCTTTTTACTCTCCATACTAGTTCTCCCTCTTTCTAATTCCCTATTCTTTATTAATAAATCTATTCTTTTATCCCATTCCTAACACTCAACAATCCTTCTAACACAATTATCCCATCTTTTGTACAAATATACTGATATAAATTCTTTATCCATATCTTTTGCATACCGCATTACCTTTCTCACCCATCTTGTTACCTTCCCTTTACTCATAACCCAATTAAATACTATTTTGGCTATTCTTTTATTATCCATAAACTGCAATCTACCAAACATTTTCATTTTACTTTTTCATCTCTCATATGAAAACTTGACCATCCCATTTCTCCTTGAATTGCCTCCCTTGCTGTCCATACATCTGCATCCAATGCATGTCTTCCTACTTCCCTATGAACTTTTTTTAAGTAATTTAATACCCCTTTACTAAAATGTAATGCATCATTACCATATGTTAAACCTGCTACTGCAACTCCCTTTCATATAATTCTAGCTACATCATATTTATTATATGAAAACACTGCTAATTTCTTTATCAATCCCTTTCTTTTCTTTGCTTCATTTATCAATTTTTTCTCCCATTCATCCAAATAATTTTTCTGATTACTTAAAATAATTCCCAAATAACTATATCTATTCACCACCCTTAACTTAATATCTCCCAATAAAAATTCTACATCTTCTCTTTCCCCAGTATTAACCATTATTATATTTGATTTTTCTTCACTAAATATAATCCCCATCTCTTTACCCACCCTTGCACATGTCCTCAGCATAATTTCCATATCTTCTCTTTTTTCTGCACACAAAAATATATCATTCGCAAAAAAAAGACCTGACAAAATATATACTCCTTTAATACCTATTAATGGTATCTCTATCCCTTTTCCTAATCTTTCTATTGCTCTTTCTGTTTCACTCAAATACAACACAAACAAAATAGGTGACATAGGGCATCCTTGTCTTAGTCCCACCCCATTTTTAACTTTAACTGATTCTATATTCCCTAATTGATATATATATATAATAATTATTTGCATATAATTTCTTAATAATATCCACTAAAGCTTCATCCAGTTCCATATTTGTTAAACTTATCCATAATCTATTTCTATTTACTCTATCATATGCCCTCTCTATATCTATAAAACTCATATATAACTGTTTACCTGAATTCCTACTCATATTCATAAGTTGTGTAACTACAAATAAACTATCTCCTATATGCCTATCTAATCTAAAACCTCCTTGCATTTCCCCCACTACATTATTCCCTTCCATCCATTTTACAACTCTTCTAGCCACCATATATGAGAAAACTTTATATAAAACTGATGTTACCGATATCATTCTATAATTATTTAACTTTCTATGATCATTACCCTTTCCTTTAAATAATAATCTTACTCTTGTATTACTCTAACTACTTGGAAAAATTCTCTTCTGTGCTATCTTATTAAAACAGGATAATAACTTTACTTTTGCCTTATATCCTAAATTCATTACCATCTCTGCTGCCCATCTATCTAAACCTCTTGCCTTTCCACTTTTCAATTTCTTCTCTACCTCATTCAGTTCATTTTCTGTAAACCTAATATTTCCATTACTATATGTTTTCATGTTTTCTATCACTCTATCCATCACATCTAACATCTTTTCTATATTCATTATATACCTATTTAAGATTATCTCTAAATCTTCTCTAGAGCTACACTCTATTCCCCCATAATCTAGTAATACTATCTCTCTCTCCTACATTTCTCCTTTTAATGTAATTCCAAAATTTTTTACTCCCATCTCTTCCACTTTTATTAATATCCTCCAACAATTTACTATTCAATTTCATTCTCTCTATATAATTATCTATTTTAGCCAACTTCTTCTATTTTTCCTCCTACAGTTCTGCCACCTAGCTGAATAATTATTTTTAAAGCATAATCACTTCTTTCATTTTATTGCCCAAACTGAGTTGTTGTTTTTTGTTTTTTTTTTTTTAAAAAAAAATCAACTAATAATCATTCCAGGAACCTTTAGCTCTGTCATATTTTAAACTGCATGGATATAAAATATTTGTATTAGTTCAAAACAATGTGGGTTTTTTATATTTACATTTTTTTTATTACATGATAATTGTAATTTTAAAAATAACAATAGAAAGCATTTTTAAAAAGTAAATTATTGCCAAATAATATTGAAAAAAAAAAAAACAACAGTAGAATTTTTATTTAAAAAATGTAAAATTGTTTATTTAATATATATAAAAATTAAGGCAATCTCAGTGAGTAAATAAATATCTGAGAACGAGAGTTGCTTTCTGTTCCCAAACTGAGGGGAAATGTTTTAAGAATAAATTAATAATATTAAGTAACTTTATTATATACAATAAAAATAATTTATATGCATATGTAAAGTAAAAATAGTTAATGCAGTTTAAATCATATATAAATATATGACAAATATTTAATTTGTATGTATTTTATTTAACTTCCATTGATTTTGGTTTCTTTTTTGATCTAAACTCAAAACATTTTGTCGAGCATTGGTGGTCGAGAGGTCAGCGATGGCTGCTTTACAAGCAGTTGTCCTGGGTTAGCGGGTTCGCTTCCCGGCTGATGCTATGACACATGAGAAAAAAAAAACTCAAAACATTTTGTGTTCTAATTTGTAACTTTTTCAGTCTTAGCCCATCTTTAATTAAAAATTATTTAATGACTAATAAAAGTTAAAGCTAAAAAGATAAATTTGTTAAGTATTTTGATTAGATTCATATACAAAAGAGATTTGTAATTACTAAAAAAAAAAAGAAAGCTATAGGAATACAAAAGATTTGGAAAATGCAATGATAAATTGGAAATATAACATTAGCAATGCAAAAGTGATGAAAAGAGAATATGAAAGATTAATTAGTAAGAAAATTATAAAATGATTTGATTATCTTTTAAGTCTTCTATCTCTATTTAAATAGCTATCCAATTTTTTTTTCATTTAGTAATTTTCTTCATAAGTACTTCTTTATTTTCACTTTCCATCATTTTTTTTTTATTATTATTACTATACTTATAATAACAACATTCCACTCTTCTTATACTTTATAGCAAAATATATTTATTTATATTTTACAGTTTTGACTGTTCCTAGCAGTCTTTATCAATCTTCATCAGATCCAGATCTGATGAAGACTGCTAGGAACAGTTGAAACTATAAAGTACAAATAAATATATTTTGCTATAAAGTGTAAAAAGAGTGGAATGTTGTTATTATAAAAAAAGCAAAAATAAAGAAGGAAAAAAGAAGAGAAAGTATTGAAGATTATATTACTATACTTCCAATTTATCTTTGTATTTTCCAAATTTTCTAATATCGCTATAGCTACTATTTGCAAACCTCTGCTCTCTCTGTTTAGATCAGAGTTATGGTGAAATAATTGTGGAAAATAAAACCAAAAAGGCAATAAGAAAAGAACGATTAAAAAAAAGAGTTACTTGTGCATGTTTAAAAATATATCAAAGAATAAAAAGCCTCAAATGTCAACCTAACATACATATTTTATATTTTAAATATTGTATTCTTGAAGATAAGTAATGATGAGGCTTACATTAAGTCATCAATTTAAAAAAATAAATAATAATAAACTTTAGTAAATGGCAGTTTTTTAATTTAGTACATTAAAATACCACATGATCACCATCTCTTACACTAGCACATAATTGTTATTAAACAGGCAATGCCTTCTGGCTCCCATTGATTACTCTGGTTGGCACAGGGTGGCACTACTGTATGGAGAGTTATTCCTGTTTAATTACATTAAAATACAAAATCACTTTCATGAATTGATGAAAATCAACAAATGTAGCTACAGAATTAAATTTAAAAATTACTTACTATGAATAAGGAGGATTGAATCTCATATACATTTATAATTTCAGACTAAAAAGAAAAGATTATATATGTGTGTTTAGAATTTCTTGATAAAAGGATAATGCTTTTGTCTACCATAACTATGACAAAGATTTTAATTCAGTTGGATAAACTTGGAAAAGAACGTCAGGTTGAAATCAGACTTAAGATTTTCTTGCGAATAACCAATTCAACCATCCTTATTAATTATCCAATATTTTTTTTATATGTCAAATGCATTGACCGGGGTGCGAACCCCGGGCCAACTGCTTGGAAGGCAGTTATACTAACCGCTAGGCCACCAACGCTTGACTAATTATCCAGTATTGATTAGTATTTGGTTACCAAGAACTAAACATTAAAACTTTATAATCTAGCAAGCTCGTTAACTGTTCCCTGACTTATTTTTTCTTTTGAAGGCAATTGGAGAATACCTTATCACGTAGTAGACTTCTGAAAGTCAGCTATATATATAGACATATAATAAAAATAATAAATTTAACGGTAAATTTATTATTTTTATTATAATTACAATTTTTTTTTAATTAACGGACATTTTATTTATATAGACACACATCTATCTAATTTCTATAGTAATACACTAATAAATAATTTTGCTTTAAATGTTTCACTTTTTGAATGCAATTTTTAGTTGCAAAATAAAACTCATTTATTCAAATAGTCAATGAAGAGTTATGAGACTATAATTCATAAATAATACTATTTTAAAACATTATCAAACAATTGAAAACACGGAGTAAAAATCCTGATCAAATTATCACTTCTTAACAGCCATAAAATCAAATTAATACCTTATAAAGCATCCTATTACTTATCAAAATACAAAAATATTATACTGAAAGATTTTGTAAATGATAGCAGATAATTAACACCATTTAAATCCCAATGCCATCTAGTGACAGATGTTTTATCACTATAAAGCAGTTAAGAATTTTGTTGTACCATCAATCATTTCGAGAAAAAGAATAAATCAATATATCAACACGAAGATCTGCAGGAAAATATTTTTTTCTGAACACTGATAAATACTTCGCCCTTCTGGAAAAAAATAAACCAGTTAAATGAAGAGAATGTTGAAAAATCCAACTAAAAATAAAGCTAAGATTTGGACATTTTAAAAATTAAATAAACTTTGCACAGACGCATGCACAGACGCATGCACACACACACATATATATATAAGTGAAGTAGCATAAAATCTTTCACTCAAAGGTATAAGGCTTTTCAAATATTACTTCACAGAGAAATAGTAGAAAACTCAAAATTAGTTCACCAATGTTGTCACTTCTCAAGTATAGGTTCCTTCTGTATTTACTATCTAGCTATTCTACTTATTTACTATAAATAATGGGATAAGTAGCTAAAATAAAAAATAATGCCTTAGCTACTAATCTCAAAAATTGACTAGTACTCAAATCGTTGACATGATAAGCAAGTGAGCTTGCTACCATATTAAAAGCCTTGCATGTTTGCATTTAAATTTGCCTATTACATGTAAGTATGCATTTACATTAAGCTCTGTACCCAAAGGTAGTTCAATTAATTAAATAATGGAATACTATAACTAAGAGATAAAACTCTGAGGCACATCAGAATCTTTACCACAATGCAATATTTCTTGAATGCATTCTCTTGACATTATCAAATTTAAATTAATAATACATTAACAAATAATATTAATCATTTTATTAAGTGATAGATTATTATTTAATTTTTAGCACAGATATAAATGTTAAATTTAATTAAAGGTAAACATTAAACATAACCTTAGCATAGCTTAATATATATCTAATTAAAGAGAGCAAACCATTCCCCCTTAGGCTATTGACAAATGACACTCTATGTTAGTGAGAATCAAAAATTTATATATTAAAGATTAATATATAAATTATTAAATTTAAGCGTGAATTTTATCCATTTAGCTCCCTCAATTTTTTCTCCTCATAATGCTATCTTAAATTGCCACAAACTTTCAACAATCACAAATAATTGAAACACATGGCTAAAGACAGGGCCGGCGGAAGCGGGCATGCAACGCATGCTAGCCATCACTGAGAGATTAGCATCTGAAAAAGAAGGCACCATCCCTGAGAAATTAAAACTCTACTAACAAAAATACTCACATTTGAAGAATATTATTCTCAAATGTTTATTTACAAAAATTATTGAGAGTAGATTATTGAAAATCATATGAAGTCATATTATATCTTATTAAATGACACACACAAGCAGGCCTCCACACAAGTTCTGCTTAATATTAAAAATATAAAACAATCAAATCTATTATTTATCATGAACAATAAACTAAACATAAAGTTTATTATATTACAAATTTCATATTGTAATGTTTATATATATATAGTACGCTTATAGTAAACTATAAGTAACTTTCGCTAGCAAATATATAAATAACACCACTAAAAGTATTATAAATTAGACTTATGTATGTATATGCTATATATATATATATTAGATCATGTACATAATTTTGAAATCGTAAGAAACGATTATAATATTGCAAAATAAAACTTTTCTAATTTTTTATTTAAATAATAATTTGATATAAATATTCGAACGTGTATGTAATATATATTATAGGTATAATTCCAGTAAACTTAATATAATTTTCAGTTTACTTTTTATTTTATATATTTTAATCGTTGTCAAAAGTCTATTTTTCTGCATACTAATTAGGTTTGCAAATTAATTACTGTTTGCTTATGATGTTTATCAAATTTTAAAATCTTAGTAAGAACTTAAACAATAATTATAATCCCAGGAAATTTTTATTGAATCCAAATCAGCCTGCGCCACCTTGTAATTAGAAAAATATATGATAACAAAAGAAAATCTTGCCAATGGTAAAACTAAAATGTTCAATCAAGCGTAAAAAGCTGGACACTTGAGTTATTTTAAAACCTGACCATTTTTAATGTCAATGGCTGAATATTTCCAATTTATTAGCTGCCTTTTTTAGGTAAACAATTAAACAATTTCTTCCCTCGCGTATAGGTTTTGTATTTTGGCAAGAAGTAATTTGTGTTGGACATCTAAATTAGCGATATATAATCTTAAGTATTAAGATACTGATGTAAATATATAAATTAGAGTCCTATTTATTTATTTATTACATTTGAAAATTATTTTAAAGGCTTCATGAGTAAAAGAATATGGAATCAAAAACTAAGAAAAAACTATCCGGTGCACAAAATCGTAAACGCCAAGCTGAAAAAATAGCAAACATTAAAAAACAAAGTGGATCACTTAATAAATATCTTAAAATATCAACTGCTTCTGAAATAGCTTATACTCAACAAGAACCAGAACCGTGCACATCATCTAGTTCACAGGGAACTGTTGAAAATATTGAACAAGATTTTAGTAAGAAACAGTTAAGTGACAACAAAGTCATTGTGCCAATATCATATCAAATGTGTACAAATTTAGAAGATCCAGCTGAATGGAATAAAATCGATGACAAACTACGTGTTATTTTAGTAGAAAGGGGCCTGTTCAAAAGAAAGATATTATATATCCGAACGATGTACATGGCCTAAATTTTCTGATGATATTATAATAGAAAATGGAAAAGGAGAAGTAGTTTTTCGAAAATGGCTTATTTATTCCGAAATTTTGAACTCTGTGTTTTGCTTTTGTTGCAAAGTTTTTGGATCTACTGAATCTAGCCTCATAGAAGGATACAATAATTGGAGAAATTTAAGTACAACTTTACACAGACATGAAACTAGTATGGCTCACATGAAAAGTTTATTGAATTGGAATGAACTTGAGAAAAGATTAAAAAACAAAATTACTATTGATTGTCAATCTCAAAATTTATATGAAATGGAAAAGAAACATTGGAGGAGTGTTTTGGAACGGCTGATTGAAATTATCAAATTCCTTGGTAGTCAAAATTTAGCATTTCGCGGATCATCTGATAAATTATACGAAAAAAATAACGGAAATTTTTTAAAATTAATTGAATTATTTGCGAAGTTTGATCCCGTTATGGAAATCATGTTGAGAGGGCCCTAGATCAAAACAATAGAGTACATTATTTGAGCAAAGATAGCCAAAATGAATTATTGGAAATTTTAAGTACAGCAATTAGGGAAACAATTTTATTATTGCAAAGAAATCCAAATATTATTCTATTATTTTAGATTGTACACCAGATGCAAGTAAAACTGAACAAATGACCATAATTATTCGCTTCATTTTTGTAATAATGGAGCAGTTAAAATTAGAGAAAATTTTTAGGTTTCATAGATATAACAGATTCCACTGGATGAGGTTTATGTACAACAATAATTGAACAACTGGAAAAATGGAAGATTCCCATTGAAGACATGGTGGTCAAGGGTATGATAATGGGGCCAACATGAAAGGCAAAAAGGCTGGATTTCAAAATTTGATTTTAACCAAAAACCCTCAGTGCATTTTACGTACCATGTGCTGCTCATTCTTTAAACTTAATCATAAACGATGCCACTAAAGTCAATGTAGATACAATTGGTTTTTTTGCAATTGTTCAAAAAATATACAATTTTTTTCATCATCTTATAAACGGTGGTCAATCCTTTTAAAATTTATTAAAACTTTAACTCTAAAACAACCATCAAAAAGATGGAAAGAATTGATCAATCCGCCTCTACGGTATCAGTTGGGTGAAATTTATGTCACTCTATGAAATAATAAACAAAATCTTTTAATAGAGAAATTCAACATGAAGCTCAATCACTCTGCTACTTAAGGATTACAAATTTATTTTTCTTTAATAATTTGGTGATATATTAAATAGATAAATCCTGTCAGTAAAATGCTCCAAAATTAAATATGAATGCTTCACTTTTTAAATGATCGAAATCTAAATAAATTTTTACGAAATCGATCAGATTCAAATTTAAAACATTCTCAAAATTGCAGATAACTAGCGAAGAGTTGATGAGAAAAAATTTAAAACTGCCAAAAAGTTCAACAAGAAAAAATCGTCAATTTGATTAGAGCATCAGGAGAAACACCTCAAATACCTGAAGAAAAATTTAAAATAAACATGTTTTTTAACTTTTAGATTAGCATTAATTCTTTAAAGAACGCTTTAACTCCTCGAAGCATGTTATAATAATTTCAATTTTCATATAAAATATCAGAAATTAATAAGATGAGTTAGAAATGCAAGATTTAGAAAATATTTTGAAATTTGATAACAGTAAAGATATTAATGCTACAGATTTATTGAAATTATGTGTTTAGATATTTTTCAAAGGATTTTTAAATTCTCAAAACCCTTTAAACACTTAATTTTATAGTTTCTAATAATTTATCTATGCCAAACTATCAATAGCTTTAAGAATATTATTAACATTACCTGTTATGTTGAAGGGTGAGCTCTTTTTCTAAATTAAATTAATTAAACTTACTTGAGAAACTATGTCACAACGCTTGTTAATTTGGATTAATTGTATTGAAATGAATTTGTGCAAACGGAAATAAATACAATATATCAAGGTTTATTAATATGAAGTAAGGATATAAATTATAAATGTTTTGTAATGATTTACTTTTTTTAACTGTATTTTCTTTTTTTAATATTAAAATTATTTATTTACATTGCTTGTTTGTTTCCTTAGAAAGATTTTGTACACAATATTTATAACATGTAGGTGGTAATATACATTAAAGTGACCAGATTTTAACATTGGTAAAAGGACACATTGACCGGGGGGCTGATTAAAATTTGGTTTATATGGAGCGTTTAAGCTCCATATATAAACGTGTTTATATAGATATAGCGTACATTAATAATAATAAATTAAATATGTATGTTTGTAATATTATCTTTTTTTAAATTATTTCATTTATAAATGTAAATTTATTATTAAATTTCAATATTTATAAATTTAGAGGTTAGAAAATAAAAAATTTTAAATAATGGGTTTGTTAAAAAAGAATGAGAAATAATAAATATGAAATTTTAAAAAAATATTTGAGATTAAAATATGTAAATGTTTTTGAAAATTATTTTAAAATTTAAATATTTTAATCTCAAAATTTTTTTTTAATTTATTATATATATATATATATATTTGAATCACCTGTCTATTTTTAACAAACAATTATTTTTAAAATTTCTGAAATTTTTCTAACATCTAAATTTGCGTTTAAATTATATATTATTTCATACAAACGTTTGTATGAAATAATATATAATTTAATCAATTTTATGTATTTTTGATATCAAAAATAGATTACATCGCATTCTTTTAAAAATCATGACTTTTTAAAACGCAGGGAAGGTGGGTCAAGTAAACATACATATTGACAGGGGAATAAATTTATAACCCTGGCTAAAGACATGGAAAGAAACATTCTGGCTAAGCCGGACATTGTCAAGAACTCAAAAATTTTCCCTCACATTTCTGATCATAATTTAGTGTTTATCTGCTTTAAATTAAATAGAATTCAATTTATAATTCAATTTTGTTTAAAGTTTATATCTGGGTTTAAAAAGTAAATAATAATTACAACCAAATAAAATAAATAATATCAATCAGGAATGTTTACCTAAAGATGATAGTCAAATTAGCATAGTCAAAAATTATCTTAATTGCTAATTGAATTATGTACTTCATTATAGATAAATGCTGAGAATTGATTTATGATGGCACAATGTAAAATTCTGGGGCAACTAATACTGTCTAGATCTTAGTGTCTAAATCAAACAGAAATGTATCTTGGAGATCACTTGCCCTTTTACGTTTTTTTTTCATATGTCAAAGCATTGGCCGGGAAGCAAACCTGGGACAACTGCTTGTAAGACAGCTGTGCTAACCACTCGGTCACCAATGCTTGACCTCTTTTACATTTTGTGACATTTAGTGTGGGGGAAAAACAAATATTAAGTCTAGTCTATTATGATTAAAACTATTATTTAAAAAAATCAGTTATTTTTTAATATATATAGATCAGTACAATTTAGCTAAAAAATGTATGGATTCATTTTTCAAAGTTTTTGTAAATTTTTTAGCCACTAAATCTCTCAAAATTGACATCAAACCACCAACCAACTATCATTTATAGAACCGATGGCAAAACTATACTTTGTGGTCCACATGCAGCCCATGACAACAATTTGTGTGGTGCATGGCTCATGCACATGTACAAGATTTTTTTAAAAATTTAATACATAAATGCATCATTATATAAACAAGCATTACATATTTAGTAAAAGTATGTTTTACAATTTCCCAAAATGTATTTCCAAAGTCTTATTTAATAAAAATTCATTGACTTGATCATTATACATTTTTATGGATATGTCATATATTGGAAAGCAAAAACATTTTTTTGCATGTGGTCTTCAAATGACATTGAAGAAATGCATGTGGCCCACAATCAGAATGTTTAACCATCCCTGAACTATAGACATGTTTTTTTGCAATCCCTTTTTATTAGTTTTTAAGACAACATTATGTATCTGTTATCTTTAAAATTTAAATGAAACTTGTAAATTCTTTTCTTCATCAAGAAGACTGTCTTGTTTCATAGCATTCTCAGTAGTTCAACGTTCTTCTTAGTTTATTTTTAGCAGTAACTTATTCACTTTTTCTAATTTGTTTTTGATGTTATTTAATGTTCTTATTTTTTCAATACTTCTAACAAACTTTGATAATCAATGATATAGGTATTAATATTCTGAAAAATATTTTTTGCTTTGAATATTTTCCTTTATTTCTCTGCATCCCAAATACATCTTTCTAATTTTCCTTTGCTCCTCTGCATCCCAAATACATCTTTCTAATTTTCCTTTGCTCCTCTGCATCCCAAATACATCTTTCTAATAATAGTTATTCAAAATATATTTACGAGTATATAAATACTACTATAGAAAGTAAGTAAAACAATAAAAATGTTTTATTATAAAATGCTATTTTTTTTACTTTCAAAAAACAAATTTTTTGTTATGAAATTTTAAAATTGTTGTAAACAAGTACATATATTATTAATGCAGTATAAACAATTAAGATGAATCTTTTTAAAAAAATTTGTTTTTAATTTTTTTTTTAATTAAAAAAACACAAAAAAAGGAAAAATAGTTGTTTAATTGTAAAACTATCTAGAAAATTTTTTTCAAGCTGAAAATTGAAAATAAAAAAATAAAATCGTATTTAAAATCTATTTTTAAAAAAACATATAATAATGTTGGTAGCTAAACTGAAGTTTATTTGTAATAAGTGTTGAGTAAATTTTAGCATGCTGTGATGCTGATTTAAACTTTAATATTATCCATTTTTATCTAATGTAAAAGTAAATATAGGGGATTTGAACTCAGACTTTGGCTGTGGCTAAGCATTTATCACAAAGCTTGTTGAGGAATTGACAATCCTCATTGTTTATAACTTACAAGATTAAGAGATAGGGTCATGTGATCTATGACTCTTATTATGACTATTTATAGTCTCTGCCTTAAGTCTTATGCAATATTATATTGCTAAGACTACTAATATATGGTATGGCTGAAGATCTATCAGCTCCATATAGCTATTTGAGTTAGATAGCTGGGTTTGAAGACCTGTAGATGTCTGAAAATTTCAGATTTTCCACTCAATAGATAACTTTTAGATAAGTGCTTGGCTTTGGGTTGGTATTTTTAGATCTAGTGTCTGAACCTACCCTGGAACCTCTCTGAGGAGTGCCAAAGCATGAAACTATGGTCAGGGGTTTGGGGGGATTCCTGACAGAGATATTTTAAGTGCTGGCTCTGGCTAAGCATTTATCACAAAGCTTGTTGAGGAATTGGCAATCCTCATTGTTTATAAACTTACAAGCTTAAGAGAATAGGGTCATGTGATCTATGACTCTTATTTTGACTGTCAAATCCCTTACATTTACAATTAAGCTTCAGGTTTGTGAAGAGTTCCTGGTTTTCAAATATTTTCTAATGTAAAAGAATAAGTCTGTTTATGTCAAAGTAGATAGCGAGTAATAATATTAAGGCTTAAATGCCCTGTACAGTTTGGTGTAGTTCAAAAAGTGTTCATCTTGGGATTGGAAGATTGCAGAATCAATTCTAGTGCAACTTCTTATGAACTCCTGGAAAATAAAGCCATTAGCATATTTTAAAGCTTAAATCTGGACCAGAAAGTGTTAAACTTTGCTCATTGTTTACGGCAAACGTTTTCAATGCAGCCATAAACAATACATACTTTACTTTATATCACTTTAGGTAACATTTGAAATTAGATTATAATTAGCTCTATGTTTGTAAAAAAAAAAGTTTTGCAAAATTTTCAGCAGGGGTCGAAAAACGCAAATTTAACTTTTAGAAATCTCAGGTGAAGTTGACTGTCTCACAATAAGATCCGGTTAATAGTATATTGTGAGTTTGAATACAACTGAAAAAGATTGATCATGTGGTGATATATTTGCACTACAAAGCAAAATATATTGCATGAATCTATCTATATAAAAAGTTCTAATCAGTGTTCTTATATTTAAGATTGACAGATAGTTTGGTCTAGCCAAAAACACATAACATAAGAGAGCATTTTGTTTTATAATAACTGCAATTACTGATTTAACATTTGAATCTGCACTAGGTAGCATTATAAATTTTTCTCATGACTTATTACAGATATATATGCCCTGTTAAAATAGGCAAAACTCTCTCCATACAGTAGTGCCACTCAAAGCAAGACAGTGTAATCATTGGATACCAGAAGGCTTGTGCATAAAATCCCTATCTAGTGCCTACTCATCCAATATCCCCAAAGTAGTTTCTGACTTATGGCCTTCGTCAGTGAGGAGCTTTGGATCTGAGAGCACTGCATCTAGGCTCCGCACTGACGAAGGCCATAAGCAAGAAACTAGTTTGGGGATATTGGATGAGTAGGCACTAAATAGGGATTTTATGCACAAGCCTTCTGGCATCCATTGATTACTCCATCTTGCTTTGAATGGCACTACTGTGTGGAGAGAGTTTTTCCTATTTTAACAACAGTTATGAGCAAGCATGGGAGATAGTGATCATGTGATATATGCTCTGTTTGGTTTGGCACAGTTGGTAAAACTCTGAATTAGCACAGGGAGGTCTGGCATTCACAGTTCCGGTGCTCACACTTCTAATGAACTGCTAAACAAATAAAACCATATGCATTTTTTACACACATATATATATTGTAATGTGAAGGTTTCATAATCAAAAGACATAATTCATGAAACTTTTGTGAACATCTGTATAAAATATTTAACATTTCAGAAAATAATATTTGCATTTTTTTATTATTATTATTATTATTATTATTATTATTATTATTATTATTATTATTATTATTATTATTATTATTATTATTATTATTATTATTATTATTATTATTATTATTATTATTATTATTATTATTATTATTATTATTATTATTATTATTATTATTATTATTATTATTATTATTATTATTATTATTATTTGTTTTCATTGGATAAAAAATGTAATCTTTAGCTTACTCTATTTTTTTCCCATGTGTCAAAGCATCGGCCAGGAAGTGAACCTGCAAACCCAGAACAACTGCTTGTAAGGCGGCTGTGCTGACCACTTGCAATTATCCAATCACAGACAAATGCTATTTTGCCAAAAGGTTGGCAATTATATATCTAAATATTATTTCCCAAAATTGTCATGAATTTTATACATATTTATATATAAATATATTTAAAATATGTGAATTATTTGTATTTTTTATAAATAATTTTTCAGTTGCGATGTAATGAAATAAAGTACCAATTAAAACCAGGTATTGCAAGCTGAAATTATGATGTTCTGCCAATGACATTTGTTTGAAATAACTTAAACCAAATGTAGATTCAATTTCACTTTGTTATCATAATTTATATGTGGATTTTAAAGCAGATAATAATAGTTTCTGTAAGGGAGTATCAACCCCCACCCCCAGAATTTTGTAATAAAAAATTGTGTATTTATTTTTAGGTGCTACAAGTTGAATATCTTTCAAACCACTATCCATTTGATGCAATGCCCAGTCCAAATGTGTATTCCATTAAAATGTTTGCAATGTGATATCTTTTAATATATCCATCTGTTTTTTTCACCACTTACAAACCACTTTTTTTTTTTTGAAACATTTTTTTGCCTGGGTAAATGAAAAGAAGCTTCATCACAAGAAACTGAATATGGCTGGTGGATAATCTGAGTCATGCTTGTTTCAATCTCAGGGCTTTGTCAAGCATTGTTAGCTGAGAGGTCATCGCAGCCACCTTGCAAACAAGTAGTTGTTTGCAGATGGTTGTGGGTTCACCTCCCGGTCAATGCCATCCATCTCACATGTGGTCTCTTTCACACTTACTTTATACATAAAATGTTATTGTCTGATATACACCCTTTATATAAATGTATATAAGCTCAAATTCAATTTACTTTTGTATTGAAATATTTCAGACAAATGTGATTGCTATATTGTGCAATTTCAGTTTGCATTATCTTATTTTAGTAAATATTTTGCTTCATACATAATAGGTGAGATTTATTAAAAATACAATAGAAATTTCGATTAAATTTTTAACATACAAATTGCTAAAGTTATGAAAACCTCTTTAAAATTTGAGTTAAAGGAGAATGTTATTTGATTGTAAAAATCTCAGGGCTTTGTGTGCTGGCAAATTGTTGTGGTGAAGCTTGCAGATCCCACTTTACCACAAATTTGGATGTATTCATTTTATTGCACCATACAAATATTTCTGAACTTGTAAATAAAATGTCTCATCATTACAAACAAGTTCTGGGTAAACAATGCCATTTGCATAAAAAAGAGCATTTGACATTGCTCTTCACCCCATTAAACCACTTGTAAACTTTTATTATCCCCAGAACAGCTTCCTTGTGTGCTGTTTCAAGCATTATAATTGTTTTACCTTCTGTCTCCTCTAACAGAAAACTGAATTTCACATTGTTCCAACCAACATTGCAATTGTTTAAGATCCATTTAAACAAAACATTAATTACATGGCATCTGATGGTCAGCAGACATGTAGAGGGATCTCTGCAAAAGGATCTAGTTATGGTAGTATGTACTACAATGCATTTTCCCTCCAGAGAATGATTCCAGTTTCTTGGGGGTATCATCTCATATGTGCAAAAATTAAAAATATAACAACTTCATGGTGATTTTTACAATCAAATAACATTCTCCTTTAAATTTTAAAGAGGTTTTCATAACTTTAGCAATTTGTATGTTAAAAATTTAATGGAAATTTCTATTTTATTTTTAATAAATAATTCTCACCTATTATGTATGAAGCAAAATATTTACTAAAATAAAATAATGCAAACTGAAATTGCACAATATAGCAATGCCGTTTGTCTGAAATATTTCAATACAAAAGTAAATTGAATTTGAGCTTATATACATTTATATAAAGGGTGTATATCAGACAATAATATTTTATGTAAAGTAAGTGTGAAAGAGACCACATGTGAGATGGATGGATGAAATAAAAAAGTGTGCAGGAGTGATGTGGAAAAGATAGGCTAGAGATCGAAGAAGATGGATTAAACTTGGAGAGACCTTCATCCTGCTGTGGACTGATAAAGATTGATGATGATGATGAAGTATGAAAATTAGAAATACTGTATAACAATTCTCAGATATTTTCATAAGCAAGCAAGACTTTACTGTAATGAATAATATATTTTCAATAAAATATTTTCATAGGTTTTTATATTTAAACACTGGAAAATTAATCTTTTGAATGCAACCAATGATTCAGCAATAACATTGTTATTAGTCCTATTGTAACATGTAGCATTCATTTAAAAATTCTGTTTTCATTTGATGTCAAAAAGCCATAAAACACTCCTCACAAGATGGATAAACAATCCATTTGGGCAATTTATACCCATTAAACGGTGCATCAAACAAGGCATTTTTGCAGAAATAAGGTTTACAATCTTCATGTACTTCACATTAAGGTGTATACGATGTAATATCACTATTGGGGAAATTGGGAGATTCACAGGGAATGGAACTAAAGAAAATCATAGAAAAAAACCAACAAAGAGATAATCTAATAGTTCCAGATTATTTGGTAAACGTCACTTGGAGAAACTTCAAATAAAGAAGACGATCGCCAAATCTACAGAATTGAATTGCTGGAGAAGCAACTACATACATAGAAGTAAATACGTTACAGCTGAATGATTTACATCTGAAATCATAGTGTAACAAAATATAAAAAAAATATTATACTGTAATAGCATGTTATAGCAAAATGTACGTTTATATCGCGTAATAAATTTCTCTTAATAAAAAAAAAAAGCTAAAGTAAAGGGTTTCTTGATTAATATTAATTCCAACCAAAAGAGCCAGATAAGGATATTGAGCCAACAATTACTTTTTTCAAATTTGAAGCTACATTATAAAATATTGAAGCACTTTCATTAGTCAGATTTATAAAAACTATGTAAATATTTAACATGTATATTTGTTATTCATATAAATATTATCAAATAATTTATATATAGAAAATATATATTATACTTTATATTCAAAATAAATATTCATACTTTTTCCATGTTACTCCTATTTTTTCTTTCATTGTTTTTAGCAGTCTTTAATTACTTTTAGTAATTAAAATTAATTTTAATTATTATTTTCTGTTATGACGTTAACTGTTTATACTTCTTCTATACAGAATGTAATAAATGTAATAAGAGCGCTTATACACAACTATAGAGAATCTTGTTATTTCTATAAATTAAATATGACTTAGCTTTCAAAACCTTATGGCTTTCTCATATTCATAGCAAGTTGAACTATAATCCTCTCCACTATCATTATAGGTCACCTTTCTATAAATATGAGAACCCGATAAGTTCTCAAAAGCGCTAAACCGGATTTAATTTATAGAAATAACAAGCGTCTCTATAGTTGAGCGTAAGTGCACTTATTATATTTATTATTTTCTGTTAATAACCGAAATACATGCTTATTACATACCTGTGTCAATATATGTAATATATAGGGTATATGAGCACAGACTTTCACACGATCCACCACTCTCCACTCTATTTCATACCACTGATACACTTGAACACATATATGTCGAAAAGATAAATAATCACCAATATTCGTATTTCATGCTAAACCAGCAATCATCAGTTGGTCCAGATTATCATCTCTACACATATATGCTAATTTCTGTTATCTTATTTAAGCTGATATGTAGACACAAAACATATTAAAATTATATCACCAACTAAAGTGATTTTGACAGGAATTGTAAGTCTATGTAAGCATTTCTTAGACCAATGGTTTTCATTCTCACACTATAGTACCAATTATTTACAGAAAAGCAGGAAATAGAGAAAATAAGAAGGATTTGTGGGAACTAAAATAATTATTACAAAGTAATCTAAATGCAGGTGTGTGTGGAGGGGGGGGGGTAATAAGTAATAATATTTCTGTAGTATAATTTTCACTACATCTCTCTCATGCACATTTGACACTTATCAAATAAACTATAGTGATTTGCTTTCTATATACACTGAACAAAGATAAAGATAGGGTAAGAGATTGTGGTCTGGGTCAACTGATGAGTGCTGGTTTAGCATGAAATGTGCATCTTGGAGAACATAGATCCTTTTCAAGTCTTGGTCATGTGTTTATGATTACATACCTCCACAAGGTATTAAAAGCAAATAAAAACCAGTTCCTACCCTACATGAGAGAAGTGTAGTGAAAATTATACTACAGAAATATTATTCATTATTGAATATTCTCTAGACTAATAAATGACTAAAATTGTATTTTAATATTTTAGACTTAACAAAAAAAATTTGAATAACTAGTTACCCAACAAATATTAAAGATATATATATATATATTATTTAAGAAATGGCAATAATATACTTTTTTTTTTCTTATATGTCAAAGCGTTGACCGGGAAGCGAACCCAGGCCAGCTGCTTGGAAGGCAGCTATGCTAATCACTACGCCATCAATGCTTGGCAAGTTGAATTAAATATTGATGGCTACTGACATTTTTATAATAGCTTCATAGTTCAAACATTATCAAAAATATATTCTAGTTTTATTAATAATACATGTATAGGTAAAAGATACAAACAATGTATTAAGAGCAAAGCCTTATGAGTGTAGACAATTATGGATTCAGTCATAAACATAGCAATGAATGTAACAGAAATGAGAGGGTAATCCAATCGAAAGCGTGCTCAGCACTTCATAATTGTCTACACTAATGAAGCTTTGCTATTAATATGTTGTTTATGTCTTTTATCTATATTTCAATCTCAGAGACAAAACTTTTAAAACTATTACACTATTAATACATGTAGTAATAAAACTAATTTGTTTAAATGTAATGTTTTTTTTTTCTTTTTAAGTAAATCTTAAAATAATTTTTAAGAAAATACATATCTTATATCTTAAAAAAAAATGAACATTTTTTTTTAAAAAAAAAGGTTATACTGAAATATAATAAGCCTGTATTTCAATTATTACATAGTAGAGATGTCTGCTCATCCCTTGTATATGTATTAAATTGATTATGTCCTGTACATGAGGGGTCAGATTAACTTTGGGTCAACATGGGTGTGACAAGAATCTCAGCCTCAGGATAGCCTTTGAGCATTCCATCATCAGATTTTCAATTGGATGGATGGTTGAAGATTTGGAGTGTAGAGTGGATTGAAGCCTGTCCATTAAAGTATAAATATTGGCTATCTTAATATATATATATATCTGAGCACTTATTGCATATATGTGTAGAGATGATAATCTAGGCCAACTGATGATTGCTAGTTTAGCATGAAATACGTATATTGGTGATAATTTATCTTTTGACATATATGTGGTGCGTCCTGTGAAAGTTTGTGCTCATATATCCTATATATTACATATATTGATACAGGTATATAATAAGCCTGTATTTCAGTTATGAAATTAAATTTGAATTTCATCTTAAACCCCGAAAAAATTCACATCATATAAATGAAAACATTATCAGAAGTATTACCTAAGTTTCTATATTCACTCAAATTATATATTAACATGCTAAAACATTATATTGTTTTATTTTTTTAAAAACCATTTCAAATCTTATTAATAAAGAATAAATTATTGATTCAAATAAAAATTTGAAGATTATTAATTTAATAAACTGAATTTGATTTTTTTTTTATAAAAACAAAATAATACTTGTAAGACATCAATATTTTAAATGTCATTTATAAAATAGTAGCTTAAGATGTTGAAGCATCTATTATCATATTGATCAGTTTATCCAGCAGAAATAATATTGATCCGATTCTTTATTATCTATCTCCTCCTTCGTCATTTAAATAAAATCATAGAATATATAATCTCATTAATTGAGCAATTTTTGTAAGTAACAATCCGAGAAACAATCTAAATAATCAGCTTATTATTGGACAGTAAATATATATCTAACTATTAACTAAAGCATTATTTCTCAACCTTTTTCACATTGTAAACTAATCAGTGAAATGTTAGATAATCTTTCACAGCTTAATGATGAATAAACAAAACTTTATAACAATAGAGATAAAACATTTTTATATTAAATGCTTTTAATGACTGTGGATTAAAAATGAATAAAATAATTGTTTCTTCAACCACAATTGTGGTTTTTAGATTTAACTTGAAATAAAAGCAAGAGGCATCCAGAAATTAATTAAGTCAATCTTTTGTTATAAAAAAATAGGAATTAAATTAATTTCTGGATGTTCCCATGCTTGTATTTCATGTTGAATCTATAACACTCAATTGTGATTGAAGAAACAATTTTTCTCTTTAGTGCACAGTCAATAAAAGCTTTTAATATAATTTTTTTTATGTCTATTATTTTTAAGTTTTTAATATTGGCACAGTAAATGAAAATGTAAAGCTATATTGTACTTTAAATTGACTGGATGCTTATAGTTGATATATATATATATCACTAGATGGAGCTTTATCAATAGCTTTTAACCAGCTTTTGTTTACATAAACGCCCGAGAGTGTTGTCTTCACCTCCAGAGCAGCTGCTTTCGAGCTAGTTGGCTGTCATGAGCTAACTAGCTCGAAAGCAGCTGCTCTGGAGGTGGATACAATGAAAGAGACATTGAATTCTATCTCTCTGGGCGTTTATGTAAAGAAAAGCTTGTTAGGAGCTATTGGTAAAGTTCCATCTAGTGATCATAAAATGCAAGCTAAAAGCAAGTTATGAAATTTATAACTTGTTTTGTTTATCATATATATATATATTATACCAATATTTTGGTACAATATGTGGTTTAGCATTCTAACATAAAAGAAGATTGTTGATAGAAAAGTGTATATTTTAAAATGTAATAATATATTTTTAAAAATGCAAGCATCGGTGGTCAAGACGTCAGCGACAGCTGCTTTACAAGCAGTTGTCCTGGGTTAGTGGGTTCACTCCCCAGCTGATGCTATGACACATGAGAAAAAAAATGCATTTTTTAAGATATGAAAAAAAAATGAAATTAACTGTAATTAGGGGGGAAATCTAAGGTATGAGATTTTGTCCTCCTAATTAAGTATGATTGATCAGAATGTAGATTGCAATGTGAACTTTGTAATATAAAAGATTGTAGAGTATATAAAATCAAGCGTGGGTTAAAATTTTGTAAAGGTATTGATTTATTTTGATTGGTGAAATTATGTTAGTTCACCATCATAAATGAATACCATAGTAAAGCTAATGCTAAATATGTCTAATTGTTTTAAAGTAATTATAATTAAAAAATAAGCTTGCAGGAGAATTAAATTCATGCTCACAATTATAAGGATAAAATATTATTTTAAAACACCAAGGTAAAATACTGCTTTACTGGGAAATGAAATGTCATGAATAATCAATTGAAGGAGAGAGGAAACTCTATTTAAAAGTGATTTCCAAATAAATATTAAAAAACAAGGTAAGAAAGAAACATAAAGTAAAATAAATATTACTAAAAAAAATAGATGTAAATGATTGAATATTAAAATTAAATCTAAACAAACAGATTGAGCACGTATAAAAAGGAAAGAATTTTTTAAAATAAAACTGTAAAAATTAAAAAAAACAAAAAAACAATAGAATCCAGCTTAATTTTTTTACATAAATTGGTGATGGTTGTTATATAATACTAAGACTCACTTTTCCAAAAATAAATTTTATAAGTTATAAAACCTTGCTTTTTATCAAATAATTTATCACGCATACATTATAAAAGCCACACGACATAGTAATTAATGAACTCCTACTTAAGACTTGGGGGTTTGAATTGAAACTTTTCAAGTCATAACCAGGCATGGGCTTTTTCTTTCAGGTTGATGGTCCATTCCCAACCCAACTAATCTCAAGTACTAGTCCTAATTAAAGTAACTAGCTATTTTTAGAGGAAGATAAAAATAGGATGGAAATTATTAAAACCTCTCTATCCAGAAGTTGGTCAATCTGATTATGTCTTTTTGGTTAGGTATTTTTCTATGAAATACTGCTGGAAAAGTCCTTAATGTGCAATGGATTACAGACTGTTTTATCTTATCTATGAAAATATGATGTTCAAAATAAAAATATGGATGAAACAAGATAATTTAATATAAAAACATTTACAAATTTCCTTATGATTCAAAGCTGCTATAATGAGAATGCATTGTACAGGCTTAAACCTGCATTTATATATGTAATATATGCGGGGTTCAAACTCAGACTTTCACACGACCCACCACTCTCAATGCCATCTCATATTGCTGATCCACCTGATCACACACATGTTGAAAAGATAAATAATCACCAATATACGTATTTCATGCTAAACCAGCAATCATCAGTTGGTCTAGATTACTATCCTCACACATATATATATAATCAGTATTCAGCCTTATATTAAGATAGCTAATCTATATACTTTAATGGACAGGCTTCAAACTATTCCAACTCACAACTCTTTACCCTTCCATTTCATTGAAAATCTGATGATGGAACGTTCAAAGCCCTTGTTAGTGCCAAGGTTGTCATCTTGATCTACCAACAAATTTGAGAATATAAAAAATGAGTTTTAACTCGAATTGATATCAATATTAAATTAAGACTTTTTTCGATTTTTTTTTATTGACATTGACCTATTATTAAATATTTCTTATAAATTGATGTAATCAAACTGTAATGTGATTATAATTATTTTTTTAAAAAACATTTCTGTTTATAGAATAAATTATAAAAAAAAAAACAAAGCAATTAGTTTTCGTCCATCGGACTTTATATTTGTTCACAGAGGGCGTTGCTGGAATTTTATAATGATTGGGAGAGTGTTTTGAATATTTTCTATTTAATTTCAGATAGCGTTATGCATTAGAATATCCTCTTATAAATTAAAAATAATGTCTAAATCCACACACACACACATACCCTTCAAATAACTTTATAGATATATTCAAGTATTGTGATAAAATGAAATACCACATTTTTTTATTTTTAACAAAATATTTAGATAGATATTTTTTTTTGCACAAAATTATACATTAATGTCTACAGATATAGCCATAAAAATTTCTAATGAAAACTTAGTATTAGAAGTATTAACTTTTCTCCCCAACTTCACTAGTATTTTTAATGATAGTGACATTATTATGTAAAACATTTTTTAATTTCAGTTTTATTATTTATTATTTTATAACCAATTGAATTCTCAAAAGTTTCTCGCATTTTACAGATGGGCAAACAAAGTAATTCCACTAATAGATTCTTCTTTGTATATTTTTGCTTTTCTTTTTACTTCTAATGTTTCCAAATAGCCCGAGAGAACAAACACTCTTTCACAAAGAAAATAAATTTATACAAACATAATCACTTTCATAAATGAAAATTTTAGAATTAAATTACTCAAATATTACTGTCAAAACATTACTGCCAATCAAACATTTTTAATTTTGTAAATAAAACTTTCAAGACACATTTCTTTTTTTTTTATAAAATAAAAAATACATTTCACAAATTAAATTTACATAACTTTCATTAGCATCTGATTCGATTAATCATATTTGTAAACATTATGAATAAATAATAAGTTTCCATTTTCTTATTAACTCAAAAGCCACAAAATCGAGTGTTTAACAGTAAAAAGTACAATCTAATTTTAACGAATTGATGATGATGATGATGATTATTATTATTATTATTATTATTATTAGGTTCCACAAAATTGACATCGACTTGTATGATTAAAGAAATAGCTTTCATTTTATCAATTATTTGATTTTTCAGGTGTTCAAAGGCACATTTTATATTATGATAATAAAATCCATTCATCTAATTGCTTAATGATCCTACATTTTCATCAATCAATTTTTCAATCATTTGTAATATTCTTATGAATTATATTACATGATGATAAGATGAAAATTAAGCAATTTCAATCTGATGTTTAGGCTTCAACCGAGTTCTGATCACATAATCTCTAGTTCACTTTTTTTGTTATCTATAGAATTATCAAAAGTGTTCACTAGAACCACAATTCTGAAAAATTAGAATTATTTTTTTTTTTCAAATGTCAAAGCATCGGCTGGGAAGCAAACCTGCGACAACTGTCTGCAAGCAACTGCTTGCTTGCAAGGCGACTGCGCTGACTTCTCGGCTTCTAGTATTCTTTTTAGCAGGTTCTGCATGGTTTAGTTCAATTATAGAATGATAGGTTTCTGAAATTTAGGTTCATGGATTATGACCCAGTTTATTACTTCTGGAGTTTGAATTTATGAAGTATTATAATTTTATCTTTCTTATTGCATTGTCAAATCCATATAATATTAATATCATCTATGTTATTTATTACTTTTACAATGCTTTTTTTACAACTGATAGTTTCAAATGCTCCAGCTATCTTCTTCAGAACTTCTACTTATATCTCTAAACTCTAAAGCAATAAACATTTTGATAACACTTTTATTCATAGAGAATGGCAGAGAATGCTATAACTTTTTTGCTGAAAGATATATATCCCTACATCTGAACATATTTTCTAAATTTTTCATTGTGACTTGAACAGTGTCAGTATATTCTGAATAATTTGGTTGCTGAGCAATTTTTTTATTTTTATTTATCCAAACAATTAATAGTTTGTGTTATTTGAAATATCTGCCAGGAAGCCATCATTTGAAATAGAACAAATAAATGGTTATAATTAATTAGTTTGCCCAAGCTTACCAACCTACTCTTACCATATATTTTTAAGCATCATCTAATTAATCTTCATTCAGATGTGAGCTTTTACCATTGTATTTTTATAGGGATATATATTATCATAGCATCTTTAATTTAATATATAAGGGACTCAAACTCAGACTTTCATATGACCCTCAATTCTCCATGCCATCTCATATTGCTAACCCACCTAATCACACACATGTCCAAAAGATAATCACCAATATAAGTATTTCGTGCTAAACCAGCACTCATCAATTGGTCCAGATTACCATCTCCATATATATATACAATCAGTGTTCAGCTTTATATTAAGATAGCCAATCTCCATACTTTAATGGACAGGCTTCAAACTTCTCCAACCCACAACTTTTCAGCCAGCCATTTTATTGGAAATATGATGATGAAATGTTTCTTTAACTTAGTAAATTTATACCATCTAATGAGACTTTTTGTAAAGTTATGTTATGATATTTTCAGTTTAGAAATTTTTTTGAAATACAATATCATTCTATTAGGTTTTCCACAAGTTTTTGAGTTCATAATCATTTATATGCCATCCATCTATTGTTTCTTTGATCTTCAATTTTATTTTCCAACTTTCTGGTGGTATTCATTTCAATGACTGTCATGGCAATATATATATAATGAAAATAATTAGACATTAAAACCACATTATTTTCCAAATTCTAATATATTCAGTTATTTTAAACACTTCAATCTCAATAATAAATCATGCCAACAAAAACACTTCAATGTTTTATTTCATAAGTTTATACAATTAAGAAGAAGCAATTTACAAAATATTTTAACTAAAATGTTTAAAGAATTTTAAAAACAAAATTATGGGCTTCACATTTAAAATTCATTGTTTTAATCTTACAGCTTCTTATATCATCATCAGTAATTATCTTACTAAAACAATAAATAATTCAACAGAAGAGAGGCCTGCTATTCCCTATCTCGTAAATGGTCCATGTAACATCTGCATATAAATTTGCATAAAATTTGCATAGTTTTACAGTTATTAACAAAATAACTCGCCATGAATATGAGACTGTAGATTGTCCCGAAAGCGCTTGGCAGTAAAAAATTTGACAATTTATTAATAGCTTCATTAACTGTGCGCAGAGCACATATATATATTAATATATTTATTGAAGAAAAATGAAAACATGATGTATATTAAATCTCTAATCACTATGATTGACCAAAATTAATAATTATTTTCTTTGCTTTTAGTATAAAATTCCTTCAAATGCTATATGTTTATATGACACAGTTTTCAATTAGTCATTTTATAATTATTTATTTTAAAGAAATTGTGATTGGTCAATATCACGATTTTTTAGAAAAGGAAGAATTAATTTTACTTCAATTTAGAAAAAAAAAAGTCTAATATTTTGGGGGAAAAATATAAATTATGAACTTACTTAAAGGTTTTGTTTATGAAAACCTAAATTGTTTTACTTTATCAATCTAATGATAATTAAAATACATTACTAATATGTGCCCAGAAGGAATTCACTTTCTTTGAAAGAAGGCAGTCCATTATTTTCATTCTAAAAAGGAAATACCTTACATAAAGTAAAACGTGCATAGTTGGATAATGGATTTAATTTCAACCTGTTAAAGAAAAAAAGCAAACAAAATTTACTTAACACATTGCTGGATTTATCTAAATTAGGAAAAATATGCTTATACTTCATATTCAAAATAAAATGCCCAAACTAACTGTATATCAATGTATAATAAAGAAAATAATAATATAAGCCTATAATGAAAATATAAACAAACTTCTCCTTGGAAGGTCCAAATAATAATTCAGCCTTAATTATGAAAAGAAAAATATGAACGTGATGTTATTAGAAATATATTTAATGGAAATTAACACTCAAATCATCCATCATAATGTGGGGTGATGCACTGTGACTTCTCCTTAATTGGAGTCAGGAATCTCTCACCAACTATGCCCAGAGAACCCTGTTAGCCACTTTACCTTCCCTTTCCATTTCCCACTCTAAGTTTTTCCATAATCTGCTCCATCCCATTTCCACAACATAATCTTTGTCAACTTTATGGCCTTTATATCTAAATCTCCCTTATTTTTTCCCAAACCCAGCATAAAAACCAATAACCCACTTTCTGTATAATCACTTTGTTCATATTTATTCTTCCATAAGTTCATTATTTGTACCCTTTCTGCTTTCAAGTATTTACATTAATTTAACAGATGCCTAGTATTTTCTATGCCTTCCTTACACAATTTGCAGACTAAATCACCCATATTTTTCCATTTACATGTATATTCTCTTGTTGCTAAAGATCCCATTCGAGCCTTAAACAATAAACTACTTTCCTTGCTATTATCATAAATTAACTCACACCCAACATTCCGTTTACTTCTATATATATTTAAACTCTTTTTACTCTCCATACTAGTTCTCCATCTCTCCAACTCCCTATTCTTTATTAATGTATCTATTCTTTTATCCATTCCTTACCAATATAACACTCAATAATCCTCCTAACACAATCATTCCACCTTTTGTATAAGTATACTGATATAAATTCTTTATCCAAATCTTTTGCATACTGCATTATCTTTCTCACCCATCTTGTTGCCTGCCCTTTACTCGTAACCCAATTAAATACTATTTTGCTATTCTTTTATTATCCGTAAACTGCAACCTACCAAACATTTTCATTTTACTTTTTGCATCTCTCATATAAAAACTTGACTATCCCATTTCTCCTTGAATTGCTTCCCTTGCTGTTCACACATCTGCATCCAATGCATGTCTTCTACTTCCCTTTGTATTTTTTCTAAGTAATCTAATACCCTTTTACTAACACATAATGCATCATTACCATATGTTAATATTGCTACTGCAACTCCCTTCCATACAATTTTAGCTACATCATATTTATTATATGAAAACATTGTTAATTTCTTTATCAATCTCTTTCTTTTTCTTTGCTTCATTTATCAATTTTTTTCTCCCATTCATCCAAGCAATTTTTCTGATTACTTAAGATGATTCCCAAATAACTATATCTATTCACCACACTTTACTTTATATCCCCCAAAAAAAATTCTACATCTTCTCTTTCCCCAGTATTAACCATCATTATATTTGATTTTTCTTCACTAAATTTAATCCCCAACTCTTTACCCACCCTTGCACATGTCCTCAGCATAACTTCCATATCTTCTCTTCTTTCTGCACACAAAAAGACATCATCTACAAAAAAAGATCTGACAAAGTATATACTCCCTTGCCACCTATTAACGGTATCTCTATGTCAGCAAGGCCCTCTGTGAAGAAATATAAAGTCTGAACTCAAACAGCTAAACTCAAAAAAATACCATTTTGGGTTTAGCTGTTTGAAGATGCCGAAATGTTTTCTATCTATTTTCAGCTAGTTATATGCATTATGATATTTTTTTATTAAAAGTTGTACTAAAATCTTTATAGTCCAATAAATAAGATTATATTAACTGCTTAAAGGAAGATTTCAAAAATTATAGCATTATAAAAGAAGGTTCAATCATTTTTTTATATATTTTTTTTTCTAAATTAATTCTATTGTTTGATTTGCACTCATAATTACATTTGCATTATTGCAAAAGTAATAAATGAAATGTAAGAGAAAAATATTATTACAGGTATTTATATTTTATATTTTTCTTATAAAAGACATTGCCTATATGTCAGTTATTACATAGTAGAAATGTCTGCCTATCCCTTGTATATGTATTAAATGGATTGTCCTGTACATGAGAGGTCAGATAGACTTTAGGTCAACATGGGTGTGATGAGAATCTTGGCCTCAGGGTGACATTTGAGTGTTCCATCATCAGATTTTCAATTGGATGGATGGTTGAAGAGTTGAAATGTGGAGTGGATTGAAGCCTGTCCATTAAAGTATGGAGATTGGCTATCTTAATATATATCTGAGCACTTATTGCATATATGGGTAGAGATGATAATCTGGACCAACTGATGATTGCTGGTTTAGCATGAAATACATATATTGGTGATTATTTATCTTTTCGACATTTATGTGTTCAAGTGTATCAGTGTTATGAGATAGAGTGGAGAGTGGTGGGTCGATGTGAAAGTCTGTAATATATACCTTACATATTACATATATTGTTACAGGTATATAATAAACCTGCATGTTAGTTATAAAAGACATTGTTTATGAAAAAGTAGATATAGGTATATGAGGTTTTAATATTAAATAATATCTTCTTAAATTAGTAGTGTTTGTGAGCTATAAATTAATTTTATTTATGCATACAAAGAAAAGAATAATCATTTTCACAAGTTTATTATAATTGTTCTCTGTTGATTTTTGTTTCTGAAAGTATGAAAAACATTATCGTGTAGATTCTATTTTTAAAAATTGTAGTTATAGAATTATTCTCATCATTTGTATTTTTGTGTTTTATTTGAATAATTTAATTAACTGTTTATTTTAAAACGTTTGGCTTGAAGAAAGGATTTTAAGCCAGATTTTTTATTTTAATGCATGTGTGCATTGCGTTTTGAATTCTAATGATTGAAATACTAAGACAGTATTTAAATCTGAATTGTATCTCATTCAAATAACTACATTATATTGCTTACTCTTTAAATGAATTAAGAATAGACTGTTAAACTGAAGAAGGTTTAATATCATCTTTATGTATTTTATTTGCTATTGTCTGGGCAAAAATAATATAATGGTCATTATTTCTCTGTATATATATGAAATATTTTGTAAATGAAAGATAATAGTTTGCTTATATATTATTTAGACCTATTTTTATAGCTAGCATCCAAGATAGCATTCTCTTCAATTTCCTTTTCTCAATTTCATTGTTCTCATAACCTTATCCCCTGCTGGTTAATTTTTTAGTTATACAAGCCCTATACTATTTCTTTGAAATTATAAATAAATGAATATGTAATTACAGATTGGGTCATCTGTCTTAGTGTTTATATTAGTTATCAATTTGATGTTTATTATCTCTTCTAACATCGTTCTAAAAAAAGACATATGGCTTTATTGCTCAGGAGTTCATAAGAACTACAAACACCAGACCTGTTAGCAATAGAATTGATCCTGGAATGTCCTTCTCCCAATTTACATACTCTACCAATTGTGCCAACCCATGAAGGGCATATTGTTCTAATATTCTTTAACTGTATTCATTACTTCAATATTCAAAATGAAGATTATCTTATCTGAATTATAAGTGTTGTCTAATCCAATACTCATTTTGTTACAGTATATACATATATAAATTATTTCACAACATCCATTCATTAATAAAATTTCATATATATGTATATAATCTCTTTCTCCAGAATAGTGTCATTTAAAAGAAAGAAGACATTTTTAACATTTACTAATTACAGAAAAGATCTGAATTGGTTGATGCTGATATATAGAAAATTGAGAGAAAAACATCAAAAAGAAAAGTTAAACAGGAATTTGAAATGATAACAAAAACTAATAAATAAAATACATCCATTACATTTGTTTTCTTGATATTTTTGTGCTAATATTTGATCTTCATTTTACCAAACTTCATAACAAAATTTCAACATCTAATATAGTTGTATTTCCCAAGAAAATCAATCAATATTTCCTTGTTTTAGAATGACTTTGAATATTTGTACAATCCTATTTCTTCCTGAATTAAAGATTATTACATAGTTTTGTCATAATCAACAGAATCAATAAAGCATACATTAGCAAAGGATACATTTATTAAAAGAAAGAAAATAGATTGTGACCTTTGAAAAGAGAATTAAGGAAAAGATTAATTAAATGTTATGTGTGAAGTGTACTATTGTATGGTTGTAAAATGTGAACATTGTGTAATAAGAGTAAGAGCAGATTGAAAGTTAAAAGAAAATAGATTGTGGACCTTTGAAAAGAGAATTAAGGGAAAGATCTATGAATAAAGTATAATATTGTATGGTTGTTAAATGTGAACATTGAGTAATAAGAGTAAGAACAGATTGGAAGTATTTGAAAAATAATTATAACGAAGGATGGAAAAAAATCAGTTGGATGAATATATTAACAAATCAAGAAGTTTTGAAAAGAGTAAATTAAAAAAAGAAGATTGATTGAGGAAATTAGAGCTAGAAAGAGGAACTGGATTGGAAATATATTAAATGGAAAGTATAGTTTAATAAAAATGTTTTGCAGGAAATGGTGAGTGGAAACAAAAAGAAAGGATTGAAAAGATTCATATTGTTTAAGTGAGGAAGAGTTATGTAGAATTGAAGAGCTGGGTAATGAAGAGAATGGAGTAAAGAAAGGAATGAATTGACGATGTGCTCTCTGGACCTATCCATGGGACAGAATACTATTGATTGATTAATTGATTTAATTATTCACCACACAAAGCAATGGTATCTTGTTCTGTGACACTTTTCTGAACCAAGTTGTGTCTCTGACACATCTCATTCAATACAAAGCTCTAATATGTGCAAAATAATTTTCATCATAATCATTTACTTATGTTATAAAAGATGTAGTACAAAGGTTTGCACATTGGTAACAGTGTATTTATTGATATAACAATTTGAATTGATAATTTTAAATTTATAATCTATTTAGCAATTTTTTCAAAATAAATTAAATAATTTAGTCTCATTTTTGTCAAGCGTCGGTGGTCGAGAGGTCAGCTTAGCTGCCTTACAAGCAGTTGTCCCAGATTAGTGGGTTCGCTTCCCAACCGATGCTATGACACATAGAAAAAAAAATTTAGTCTCATTTTTTTACAAAATTATTTTAATATTCTGTAAAATATATGATGTGAAATATAAATTCCAGATACCTTACGTTTTAGCAATAATCTCATAGCTAATCTGACCTCATTTTTCATTATTAAGGGCTATTTTATTAAAAAATATCTTATCAAGGGTATTTGGAGTGCAGATATGAAAAAGCCTGTATTGTAGAAAAAAATTATATATCAAAGGTATTTTGATAAATCTACCCTGATACTTTATATATATATATACTGTTTGCATCACTGTTTGGTTTTCATTAACATAGTTATAAATTATTCATTGATATTTATATATCATGGATCAATTGAAAAATAGCTGTTGATTTTACAAATACGTTTTTTATTTTCAGGCATCTTTGAAAATATTATTATAAGTATGCTTTTTTTCTCATGTAAATTCTGTAAAATATTTCCGTTCAATTCTCTTATCCTTTTTAATTTGGGTATCTTTTCTTTGAAATTAGTTCAAATAGCACATTCTAATTCACTGTTTGTCATAACTATTAAAATTAGTTTTCATAACAATACAAAGTATTATTAATTAATCTGGTACTTCTTTATACTTGATTATAAAGTTATTTGAGTACTACTGACAGGTTTGTAACCGTACTGTGCTTAAATTACTACCACACTTAAATGTTACAAGTAAAAGCATGATTTTAGGTTTTCAGTCAATCCTTTAACTCTTTAATAATCATTTTTTATTCTTAATTCCAAGATGTCATTCAAACAGATTTATATGCAATTTCATCTATAAGATGTATCTAAACCATTCAATCTTTTTGCTGAGATAATAGCTCTCATATATACATATCAATAAGTCTGCTAATAGTAAATATAGGGGATTTGAACTCAGACTTTCAAGCACCTTTCAACTATCCACACTATCTCATATTACTGATACACATGATCAATAATCACCAATATATATATTGTGCTGAACCAGCACTCATCTGTTGGTCCAGATTATCATCTCTCACACACATATATAATCAGTGCTCCAGTTTATATTAAGATAGAAAATCTTCATACTTTAATGGACAGGCTTCAATCTACTCCAACCTCCAACTCTTCAGCCATCCATACCATTGAAAATATGATGATGGAAAGCCCAAATCCCATACTGATGTCAATATTGTTGTCATGCCCATGTTGACCTCAAGTCACTCTGACCTCTCATGTACAGGACCATATCCATTTAAATACATAGAAGAGGGATGTGCAGAATACAGGATTAATGTGTAAAATTTGAAATACAGGCACTCTTCTTATATCTGGAGTCTAATTGTAAATATAGGGGATTTGAATCAGACTTTCAAGCACCTTTCAACTATCCACACTATCCTCATATTACTAATAATAAATCTGCTAATAATAAATCAAATATATAATCACCTCTAACATCAAGTGCTTTCTGAAACACTATATATTGAAAAACAAGAATATAAACTAAAATTCAACAGGCTCAAACGAAAATGTCATCTATTAATACTCTCACTATATAATTAGAAAAACAATCGTAATCTGTTTAATTTGTTAGAAATGGTTAATTTCGCAATTCGTACATTAAGAAAATAAAGATTTATATTCTTAAGTGCAGAAATGGCTGAAACAAATACCAACCGTATTAAATTAACAACCATACATGTAATTGTGATCACAGAACTAGAGTTATATGCAATATTACTCAATACAATCTATAGTGCTTTAAAAAAATGATTTATGTTATGTGCTCAAATCAAGATATCAATAGGGTTCATACTTGGAGAGTAATAGAATGATTTTTTTTTCATATGTCAAATGCATTGACTGGGAAGTGAACCCGGTCCAGCTGCTTGAAAGACAAGCTACGCTAACCGTTAGGCCACCAACACTTGACAATAGATTGACATTTGGGCATAAAATTAACTGTGAATAATAAATATACAGTGTATGAACAAAAAGATGTCCTACTTCTTTATAAATAGAACGTTGGCTCATTAAGAATTAGATACGAATTCCAATGCAAGCTAAGTCATGTGATCTTTATCACATTCTTGTTATTTGTTAAGTTACTATCTTCAGTCATGAATATCATGAAAAAGCACTGTGCCATTAAACTAACATGTTTATGATCTGTTAACATCAATTTAAGTGACAAAGATAATTATACTATAGCCTAATTTTAACTCTTTTTTTTTAAGTGTCATAGCATCAGCCGGGATGCAAACCCCCGTAACCCGGGAAACTGCCTGCTAGTGCAAGGCAGTCGCGCTGACCTCTCGACCACCAATGTAAGCCTAATTTTAACTTTTTTTTTTTAAGAGTCATAGCATCGGCCGGGATGCAAACCCGTAACCCGGGCAACTGACTGCTAGTGCAAGGCAGTCACGCTGGCCTCTCGTCCACCAATGTAAGCCTAATTTTAACTTGATAAAAATGAATTTTAAAAAAGCTATGGGATTATGATAGTCATCGCATCTATAAAAATAATTGAAGATATTAATTTTTATCTATTTTGGTGGAATATATTATGTATAATAAGAGAAGTCAAATTATATAGAGACAAATGTAGAATTTGACTGGATGAACAAACACTAAATAATCTCAGATGAGTTGAAACACTTTGTTTGTAGCTGAGAATAGAGTGGATCCTAAACTTCTCTCTGGGAAAGTTAAAATCAGAGTTATAAGATGAGATTAAACTTCAAAATGCAAATATTATGATGACAAACATGGCAACTGATGAAGACAACGAAACAGTTTTACCTCATTGTATTATTCATCAACAGTAAAATGTCTGACTGTCAAAAAAATTATTGAGGATTAATACTAGGTAGATCTTACAATTAAAAACAAATCTCAAACATAGTTTTAAAACCGGAAACGTGAGAACAAAGATAGGAATAGTTTTTTATCCACAGTGCTAGCAATGACCTTTGTATAACAAACTCTTGCACAAACACAAATTGTCTCATCTTGATTCCTTAATCCATTAAAAACTAGCACAATGCTTTAAAAAGCCGATTTGTTGTTTTTGAAAACCTTGATCAGCAATGAAATGTTCCAAAGTTGTAGCAATAAATATGTATCTA
The DNA here is from genome assembly GCA_028023455.1 of Epiperipatus broadwayi. Classification (NCBI taxonomy): domain Eukaryota; kingdom Metazoa; phylum Onychophora; class Udeonychophora; order Euonychophora; family Peripatidae; genus Epiperipatus; species Epiperipatus broadwayi. The sequence continues at coordinate 67,801 of JAQFVV010000169.1, forward strand.
AATACAATGAAATGTTCCAAAGTTGTAGCAATAAATATGTATCTAAATACAATGAAATGTTCCAAAGTTGTAGCAATAAATATGTATCTAAATACAATGAAATGTTCCAAAGTTGTAGCAATAAATATGTATCTAAATATTCTGAAAAACTAAACCAGTATTGGCTAATTCCAGACTTGGTGCTGACTAGACAGCACATAATAAGATAAAAATTTATTGTCTTTAATTAGATTAGTTATGGGGTGTTTTTTAAATGACTGCATAAATAAATGGAATTGATTTTTTTTTACTATTTAAAGTTCTTATTGGTATTTATTAAATTTAATATTCATAATTATGAATATGAAGTGTATACATATTTTATGATAATATAGTGTACATGTCACATGCAATTCTTATGCGTGTTTATTAACATTCTTATACTTATACACATGATTCTCAAAAATAATGTCATTGTTATGTATAATACATGTGTTATTTTTATAACTTATTTATTAACTTTTAAATGTTGTGTCTCTCTGGTTTTTTAGACTTTCTGCTATAGTTCTGTATTTGTCTTCAACACTTCATTACTACCATTATTGAACACTAGATGATGTTCTATCTGCAATAATTGGTCAAGTTTTCATATAAGGGATGCAAAAAGTAAAATGAAAATGTTTGGTAGATTGCAGTTTATGGATAATAAAAGAATAGCCAAAATAGTATTTAATTGGGTTATGAGTAAAGGGCAGGTAACAAGATGGGTGAGAAAGGTAAGGTGGTATGCAAAAGATTTGGATAAAGAATTTATATCAGCATATTTGTACAAAAGATGGGATGATTGTGTTGAGAAGATTGTTGAGTGTTGTAGTAGTAAGGATTGGGATAAAAGAATGAATTTATTAATAAAGAATAGGGAGTTAGAGAGATGGAGAAATAGTATGGAGAGTAAAAAGAGTTTAAATATATATATAAAAATAAACAGAATATTAGGTGTGAGTTAATATATGATAATAGTAAGGAAAGTAGTTTATTATTTAAAGCTTGAACATGATCTTTAGCTACAAAAGAATATACATGTAAATGGAAAAAAATGGGTGATTTATTTTGTAAATTATGTAAGGAAGGAATAGAAAATATTAGGCATTTGTTAATTGAATGTAAATGTTTGAAAACAGAAAGGGTACATATAATGAAGTTATGGAAAAATAAATATGAAAAAAGTGATTATACAGAAAGTAGATTATTGTTTTTTATGCTGAGTTTGGAAAAAGATAAGGGGGATTTAGATATAAAGGCTGTAGAGTTGACAAAGATTATGTTGTGGAAATGGGATGGAGCAGAATATGGGAAAACTTAGACTGGGGAATGTAAAATTAAGTAGCTAACAAGTTTCGCTTGGTATGATTGCTGAGAGATTCTTGACTTCCTTTAAGGAGAAGCCACAATACATCACATCACATCCCATCACATAATATTAAAATAGATTATTCATATTTCAGTAATACTTAACATTTGCAAAGGGTCCAAAAACATATGCCAGAAAAGGCTTTTTATGTATAATTATTAATATATAATAAGTAATAAAACAGGGCAAAAAATGTGTAACTTGCTTTTAAGCTTGTACTAAAATGTTCACTAGAGGGAGCTCACCACTAGTTCCTAACAAGCTTTGACTATAAGTGCCAATAGGCACTTACGTACGTACGTTATATATATATATAGCTGATATATATGATTTGTATATATTTATTATAATTTATATAAAAGAACATTTCTGATGATCATTAAAATCATATAATGGAGCATTATCAGTGATGAACAAAGATTTGGCAAATTGCTCAAAAGTAATTTAATGTTAATGGTTTTTTGAAATTTATAAAAGTTCTGGTTAATTTTTATATTATGTAAAGAAGGACTTTGTTAAAATACTAACATAGTAATATGAATAATATAAAAGTTTGACTAGAAATAAGTGCTTCTTATTTTTGATTACTAAATTGACGTTTGTCACTTTGTACTAAAAACGTAATTTATAAGAGGCATAAATAATGACAAATACATATATCAAAAAATGAATTAATTTTTTAAACTTATCAAATGAAAAGTTTTTAAAGTTTTTATTTGAAAACAATATTATAGTGTTCTATAAAAAATGTTATAAAATCATATCAATTTCAATTATTTGGATAGTTTATCAGTTGATGTTTACAAAATAGTATATAAAACAATTCAAAACAAAGCAAAACTCTCCATATAGTAGTGCCATCTTGTGCTAACAAGAGCAACTAATGGATGCCAGAAGGCTTGTGCATAAAATCCCTATCTAGTGCCTATTCATCAAACATCCCCAGACTAGTTTCTGACTTGTGGCCTTCATCAGTGAGGAGCCTTGGATCTGAGAGCACTGCACTACTATATGGAGAGTTTTGCTTTGTTTTAAATTGTTTGATAACAATTATGTGCTAGTATGAGATAGTGATCATGTGATGTTTAGTGGTTTAAAATAGAATATAGTGATGATGACATGATTTTATATATAATCTCCAATGTAATGTATACACAACATATTACACTAAAGCCAGATATTTTATGAAAGCTTGTTGATTTAAAAAAAAAATCACATGCGTTTTTTTATAAAATTTGAGCTTTATTTGATATTTTACTACAAGATTTAGAACAGTTTAATACCTTAAGCTTTCTGATGATTTAATCCAATTTTCATTGATTGTCAATTTTGAAGTAATACAAGGTATGTTATAGACATTAGTGCAAATAGAAATGTAATGTTAATATCAGAAATGCTATTAACTTATGATCATATACTGAATATTTATAATCTGGTTTGATTAGATGATAAATAAATATTATGACATCTATTTATATTTAGAAATTCTAAAAATATTTATTTCTCTTTTTTTTAATTAATGTCATTCTTATAAACTCATCATAATTGATGATGACAATAAGATAAAAGTTGAAATTCAAGATTTTTATAGTGCACTAAGCTTGCTTTTTGGCAGACCAGTGCCAGAATTATAGTGCTGTATTAATTAAGCAGTTGATAATTATGCCTGAATATGGATGTATTGTCTCCATTATTAAACAACTTATTAAATAATTCAAAACATAAAATGTCAGTGGAGCAAACGTCTCAAGTTGTTTACAAAATTACAACATTTTGTAATTTGGTAAATCTCACATGACTAGATCTACAAAGGTTAACCAACATACATACTTATACAACAATGAAAAACAGATATTAAAACAGGCAAAACTCTCTATACGTATTGCCACTCAGTGCAAGACAGAGTAATCAATTGATGCCAGAAGGCTTGTGCATAATGAGCAAGCATAAAAAATGGTGATCATGTAATGGAAAATGGACTAATGAATACAAAACAATTTTCCTCAATAACAAGTTTGCTACAGGTCACACTTTCAGCCCCACTAATGTGAGGACAATTTGTGCTGAAAAAGACAATAGAAAAAGAAAATATAAAGAGGCTTAGGCAATCGCAATCAACAGAGAGGATTTGTGCATTCCATAATCAAAAAAATAGAGCATTTTAATGCTGCATTTACGTATTAAGCCTCATTTGCATATTAAGTTACGTCCATATATAAGCATAATTTTCAACCCCTTAATTAATATAGCACTAAGATTCAGGCAGTGGTCTACCAAATCCATGCTTAGTGTATTATAAAAATCTTGAATGTCTAATTTTTACCTTATTGTAATACTTTTTATATTTGTTGAACAGTTTGTGAATGGCATATTTAAATTTAATGTCATCACAGTCATTAGAAGTAAAAATTTCTTTTAAAAATTATTGCCAAAATAAATTTTATAAGTATTGATAAAAGTCTTATTGGGCAAAATAGAAAATTCAAATATTAACTAGTGGATTTATGATTTTTAGAATGAGGTATAACCTTATAACTATACCCTCCAGAATTGTCAATATATAATAATTTATAATAAAATATTGGTACTCAGCTGCTTGGTGGCATTATTTCTCTGCAAAAGCACATGCCATTTAGGCAACTGCCTCCGGATATTTTATAGCCAGGACAGTCATTTAGGTAGTGTTATTTCTCTGCAAAAGCACAAAAATATGCCATTATGCACTTGGTTTCCATGCGAATAACAGCAGCTATGTACATATGCTGTTACATAATTTATCCATATGCTAACTATTAAAACTTTAATACAATATGACTTGAGGTTATCTGTGCTTAAAATTACCATAACTCTTTAAATATTGTCTTTCAAATAATCATCTTACAAGTAAACTGATGCAGTAGTGTCATAAAAATTGTTATCCTATCCACATGCTTCCCTACACCATTTTGAATGGTGAAAAAATTTGGAAAGCATATTTGAGAATAAAGTTGACATGCAATGAAATGTTGATGCACATTTTGCACGAGAATCTCTGCAATACTAAAAAATGGGTGAATTCATTAAGCCACATTTAAAGTTTTGGAAATTGCCTGTGACTGAAAGCATTCTGACACATTGCAAAATCTGTGTTTGTGTAGCAAGGATGAAACAGGAGGGTTCACAGTTCAGGTGTAAGTGCACCTCATGTAGACGTAAATGTTTGATCCACAAGCAAACCTGATTCAATGGCTCAAGAATACCATTACCAAATAATGTTCAATCGTAAATTGTTTTAAATTAGTTTGCAAAATGTCAGCCAGGAATAGTTATAATAGTGTGTTTTTAACAGATAAGAACATCACCAAGCAGTTGGACTGTCTAAACAATGAGAATCAAAATATTTTACTAACTTCTGTTTTTTTTTATTTCTATCATGAATAAAAAAAATTGAATGTATATTTTAAAAAAAAAAAAAAAATTTTAAAATGTAAAATTTGTTCCGAATTTTTTGGAATCCATGATTGATCTTCTTGATATCTTTTTGATATGTTTTCATGCAAATTCAAACATGTTTATCAGTAGTAAACTCTATATATGTTTTACACATATACGTATTTATAGTGCAATCATTTATATTTTCATATTGGTTTTAAGCCAATAAACATTACATGACCACCACCTCTTATGCTTGTAAATAACTGTTGTTAAAACAGGCAAAACTCACTATACGTATTGCCACACACAGCAAACTAGAGTAATCAATGGATGCCAGGAGGCTTACACATAAAATCCCCATCTAGTGCCTACTCATCCAATATCCCCAGACTAGTTTCTGGCTTGTGGCCTTCATCAGTGAGGAGCCTTGGATCTGAGAGCACTGCACCTAGATCTTAGGATCTAATGCAACCCTCCAGCAGCTACCTTTTAATCTTCATTTAACTACAAAACTATGAGTATTAAACTGAAAACACATTAATGTTCTCAATCCAAGCTCATCAGCTTATATAGTCATATGGGTCTGAACTCAGTTCAGTACCCATACATTTTGGTGTCTTTGGTTCTTTAATGACCATAGCCACCATTATCCTATTAGGCAGGATTGGTTTTAAGCCAATAAACATCACATGACCACCACCTCTTATGCTTGTGTATAACTGTTGTTAGAACAGGCAAAACTCACTATACATATTGCCACACACAGCGAGCTAGAGTAATCAATGGATGCCAGACGGCTTGTGCATAAAATCCCCATATTAATTTTTGTAAAATTGAAATTAAAAATTACACTATACATATTAACAAAAATAAACAATAGAATACCACAAAAATTTCACCATACACAGAACAAAAATTTTAAACATGGGTTTATACTTACAGTATTTATTTTTTATTTCACTTCATTTTATTTGAAAATGCAATAAAATAAGAATCAAAAAAGCTATCTAATTAAAAATAATATTTAAAGTTAATGGGGTGAAAATTACCAATCAATAACATTAAATTTAAATGACCAGATATAGAGAATATTCTTATAGCAAGTAATCATTTAGTAGTAATGATTTTTTTTGTTACTTTTATCCTCTTTACTGTCCTTTTTTGTTTAAAAAAAACTACTTTTGTCCTCTTTGCCTTATTCTTCTTGTGTAAAAAATTATTGAGATGCAAATGGTGTAATATCTAAGTGATGTAAATTGAAAATTCTATCCAGAATATTTGCTTGATAGAGACAGTAATTTCTTGACAAGCTGTATGAATCAATATCAAAAAGTTGCATTCTGAATTAAAAAATTAAAATTTAAAAAATTTAAATATCTTTTTTTTTTTCATTTCTAATTTTTTATTTAATGTATATTTTTTTCAAAATATATTTTATTGAAATCATGATTAAAACAGGCAAAACTCACTATACGTATTGCCACATTCATCAAGCTAGAGTAATCAATGGATGTCATACGTATAGTGAGTTTTGCCTGTTTTAACAACAGTTATACACAAGCGTAAGAGGTGGTGATCATGTGATGTTTATTGGTTGAAATCATATTATTGAAAACATGGATATAGTGTAAAGTTTGGGGTTGAGAGTATTCACTTAAAGAACAATATTTCTGTAGTGTAATATTCACTATACCACTATTACCAAAGGTAGGGACTAGTTTCTATCTGCTTTTAATACCTTGTGGAGGAATATAATCATAAACATAGTGAAAAAAATCTCTAATCCCCAAGATGCGTATTTCATGCTTAACCAGTACTCATCAGTTGATCCAGGTCATTATCTTTTACATATATCATTATTCAGTATATAAGATAGTCAAATACTACAATTTAATTGATGTATCAAACATACAGCCTCACAACTTTGATACAAACCATATTTAAATGGATTTTCTTTTTCAGAAGTCATTTGATTTTTCTTAATCAAATGTCGAGTTATTTTTAAGTGTTTCTTTTCTAAGATGCTTTTATTTAAGTAGAGTATTATAATTTCCACTTTCTTTTTTTAAGCTTTGATATTCCTAAATATGTTTGGAGTATACCGTATTTCTATCTTTCTTAACAAATAAAAGGCAAATTGTTTATATTTTATTAAAACTGTCATTATTATAGAAATGAAAATAAAGAACAGTATAATTATATGATTCAATTACCTTATCTGCTAATAGTATAAACTGCTAAAAGTAATAAAAAAATCAACTAATAGTATAATTAAAAACTTGTTCGATCTCAATATCTTTAATAACGATTACTTTGAAATAAGTTTTATTAGCTAATAAAAGGTACTTTCAAGTTATATACAAACGTTACATTTTTAATATCATCACTATCAATTTAAAAAATATTTTTAAGCTTACAGTTTATTTTAGAATTCTACTAAATATTTCAATTATTAGATACTAAAAATCACTCTTTGCGTTCATGTAAATAGAATTGCGTTATTAATGGTCTCATATCAGTGAAGTTAGGTTTCTCGACGATGTATTTATATTTATGATGATGGAAATTCACCTATCTCTTTTCCCTTCGTTTATCATTACCTTTTTCAAGTATTATACATTAGAAAAAATGAGAAAAGTAAATTATTTCAACTTGCTTATAAATGTCCAAATTAGAATTCAGGCCTGAACTAGGAAGGTAGACATTTGTTCATTTTAATTGCTATCTATCTGCGAAATTTTTAAAAGACTTTTTCAATATCTTAATTATTTGAAAAGCAGGTACTCTTCACAAACCTGGAGCTTAATTGTAAATATAGGGATTTGAACTCAGACTTTCTAGTACCCACCAACTATCCACACTATCTCATATAACTGATAGACATAACCACACACATCTTTTCTACGTGTGTGTGGTCATGTATATCAGTTATTATGAGATAGTGTAGATAGTTGGTGGGCGCTTGAAAATCTGAGTTCAAATCCCTATGTTTACAATATCTTAATTAAATAAATAATATTTTTTCGTAGACTTACACTTTTTAAAATTATGGTATTTCATTCATCCCTTAAATGTTTTAATTTTCCAATTATAATAAAGTATAGCAAATTAAAAACAATTCCAACTTTAATTTCCACTTTTAATTAATTAGTAAGAAGTTTTTTTTTATTATTGAAATTAAAAGTTTTTATTTAAGTCAGCATATTATTAATGATCCCTCTTCTCCACAAGATTCAAACAAATAAACATATATATTGCTTAGACAAATATGTACAACTGCCTACAGAAATATTTAACTTCGAAAACAGAAAATGTTTGATTAATATATATTAATATATTCTTTAATAAATGTAATAAAAACAAACAATTTTAAAATTGTACATTTTTATATTCAAATTACTTCACATTTGCAATTAAAATGCTTATTTATGAGTAAATAAATATGATTTCCCAATAGTAATGAATTTTTAAATAAATTAAAAATTAATTAGTATTAATTTATAAAAATTTATACATTCAAATTGATATAAATTAAACAAAATATCAAAAGATTTTTAGCTTTATTAAATATAAAACATAAAATATAACTTCTAATTAATTATAGCAATATATCTACATCTATATATGTATTGGGTTAAATATTTTTATAAATTTATTATGATAAATATAAATATTAATTCTTATTAAGAGCGATATCAGCACGTAATACTTACATAAGGCTAAAACCTTAGTATAAATATAGCGGATTTGAACTCAGACTTTCAAGCACCTTTCAACTATCCACACTATCTCATATCACTGATACACATGATCAAACACATGTAGGAAAAATCAATAATCACCAATATCCATATTTCGTGCTGAATCAGCACTCATCAGTTGGTCCAGATTATCATCTCTCACACATATATATAATCAGTGCTCAATTTATAATACGATAGCAAATCTTCATACTTTAACGGACAGGATTCAATCTATTCCAACCTCCAACTCTTCAGGCGCCCATACCAGTGAAAATATGATGATGGAAAACCCAACAAAGTAAAGTGTGATTCTATGTTTGGGTAATAACTACATATAGTATCAGCAGAAAACTATCAAGTATTATTGACAGACCAATAGTTAACTTTAAGAATATTAATAATAAATGATTGTTTCTAGCAGCAAACAGTGTTGAACATATTTGTTATTACATTGATATAGCCACACACTTTGCTTTGCTTATTATATAAATTTTAAATTATAATATGGTAGTCAATAACAATATATATATATATTAATTTAATAGAAATTATCTGGAGTAATGATTACAATGTAATTCAAAGTACTTCTGTTAAATTTATATATAAATATATATCGTTATTGTCTACCATTATTATAATTTATAATTTATATATAGTATATTTTTAATGGGTAATTTGTTATTTTGCATTTATATATATATATAAAAGTGATTGTAAAAGACCCAGAAACAGACCGCATGTGAGATGGATGGATGAAATAAGAAAGTGTGCTGGGGTGATGTGGAGAAGAGAAGCTAAAGATTGGAGATGGATTGAACTTGGAGAGACCTTCATCCTACAGTGGATTGATAATGGTTGATGATGATGATGATGGTGATATATATTTTTGGGCTGATGGATGGTTGTGATAGGATTGAGCTAAGCTGAAAGATGCACCAAGATAATTATAACTAACTATTAGATAGATAAATCTATATCAACATATGAAAGAGCTTATTAACACTATTGGATGTTAATTGGCATATTTACCTATCATTTGGTCAAATGAAACTTAAAATATTTTTCAATCAACATAATATTTAAGTTTTTTTTTTCATATATTATAACACAGCAAATGTACAATCACTTTTTCTTTTAAAATATATATATTCTCCAATAATACCACAAATTAAAAATCCTTTTTCTTTCAAAAACTTTATTTTCTTATATCAATACTGAACATATGTATATATAAAATACAAATCTCCAATGTTTCAACTGTTTTTAACTTACAGACATTTTCAAGGAAATCTCCCACTGCTATTTTTTTTTCAAATATCCATCCAATTATTTTTTATCCAGAAAATAAAATTTAAAAATAGAAAAAAACCATAAACTCTAATAATTTGGAAATTGATTAAATTCACTGTTAATTTCTTAAAAATATATTAGAGAGATATTTCTCTATAGAAAGTGATTTAAGAATAGTTCTTTTTTTTATTAAAGAAGATAGAACATATCATTAACTTTAAATTCATACAGAAATTAGTTCTTACTGCAAGTCAATGTTTATCTTACATCAAAATCACTATATCACTCATTCAAAAAACTCTTAAACTAGTTTATGATGATGTATCACTGTTGTTATTTAGATTTACATTTCTGCTTAGATATTATTGAAAATATATTCAATAAACGGTTGTTGTGATAAAATATTTTTCATAAAAAATATCTATGTTAAAAATAAATATCAAAGTATTTTAGACAAACTAAAAAATAATTAATTAAAATTGTATTTTAATTATTAAATAAGTTAAAAAATTTAACATTTTCACTTCAAAGTCCTACAAGTTCTTGTTGACAGCCTCCAGTGGCTGTTTGGGTTATTTTTTAACTGAACTTTTTTTATTGGCCAAGTGAATTAAATTTTTCAACTTTTGTTTGGTCAATTACAGAATCAGCAGTAAAAATATATTCATCTTTTAATATTATATTCATTTTAGTTTCATTTGTAAAAAGTAGATTAATAATTTGTCAGATTATGAAAGTGAATGAAAGTTTTTTCAAAAATAAATTTCTATTTATAATTATAAAAATATTCAATAGTGGAAGATCTAAAAAGAAAGTTCAAAACAAATTAGAAAGTGCTGCAGACGTCATTGATTTCTTTTTCAATTTACGTTCATGTAAAAGTAAAGAATTTTTTACTAAAATCTTACTATTTTTCTAAAATAATTATATTTTCAGCATATTTTAGCAATATAATTTATAACATATCAAAAAAATACTCTAGATCATTCATTTTTATTTGAAAATCAAATAAAAAGGTTAAAGCAATAAAAATCATTGACAGGTATGAAAATTTTGACAAGCGCTGTTTTCTTTTTCAATTTACATTCATGTAAAAGTTAAGAATTTTTTTACTAAAATCTTACTATTTTTCTAAAATAATTATATAATCCTTCAGCATATTTTATCAAAATTATTTATAATATGTAAAAAAAATATCAAAAAATACCCTAAAACATTTATTTTCATTTGAAAATTAAATAGCTTGGGGCAATGAAAATTGTTGACAGTTGTCTTCTTTTCTTTGAAATGTGAATCAACCAATCAGCATCTAGGAAAGCGTGCCTTCTCCCTTTGTTGTCACTTCTTACATCAATATTATTGATTTTTTATTTGTAAAATAATTCTAGAGAGGGCAGCATCTTAGAGTATATTTTAAGCTTTAAAATAAGCATAAAAACACTATGGTAGTGCAAAAAATGATGGTTTTCAAGTGATTTGAAGCGATGAACATCGATCCATGGTTGTTTCTCAGGAAAGGTTAAACAATTAAATATTTATTCTATATCATATTTCTATAATTTTAATTTAATTATTACATTTTACAAATGAAAAATATTCTTAAAAATAATATTTCCACATTGCAAATATAAAAAAAGAAACAAATGAAAATATGTAATTAGAACAATAATGATTTATAATTATGCTATTGTTATTAAAAATGCATTTTACTACAAAATATTTTTTATTTAAAGCCCACTTCTAAAATCCAAATGAATTATTGCTAAAACATCATAAAGTAATGGGATTTTATTTAAAATTTTAAAATTTTACTAATCATAATAGAAGTGTTTCTTCTTCAGTCAATCGACTCACTATTTAACATTATTAAAATTCTCTTGATTGTCTTATTTCAAATTAAATATTCCCAAGTAAATTCTGAGATTAATCATAAATACTTTAGTCTTAAAAATAAATATTTTAAAATATAATTAATGTATAAATGGACTATGAAAAACATACAACTTTTCTTTTCATAGTGAAACAATAAAACAATTTTATCACATTGTATTTAAATGTTGAACTATTTCAATCATCTATTATGAATATTGAATGTCTTTAAAAAATGTAACTTTATTTAAATATTCCCAATACATTCAACTGGTAGATTAGTATATACACAATATTTTGAGACTATTCTCTATTTTTGGCCTGAACAGTGATAGTAATATCATGAGAATTGAACCTTAGATTCTTGAGTATTGAATTTTAAGGTAACCCTCTAACCAATGTAAAATTCAATACTCAAGAATCTAAGAGTCTAGATTCGATTCCCATGCTAGTGCTGTCACTGGTCAGGCCAACACACCTGAAGAAGAGGGAGAATAATACTTCTCAAAACATTGTCCATATACTAACCTGTGTAGTATTATTAACAGTTGAATGTATTTGGAATATTTAAATAAAGTTAAATTTTTTAAAGACATTCAATACTCATTTTAGATGATGGAATAGTCCAACATATAAATACAACTAAAACATCATGATCGCAAATCTTCAGAAAGACTTTATGCTCTCAAGAACTAAAATAAAAAATCTAACAATTAGCTCCCTTGTATTAGATTTTCTGTGTACAATTAATATCTTATGATTTTTACTGAGTGGTGCTGCAGTATGAAAGAGTTTAGCCTCTGTGTAAACAGCTTGTGTAAGGATAAAGAATGTTGATCATAAGATGTTTAGTGGTTTAAAGATATATATTCATTTCACATGGGTATGGAAGTGAATGAATGGTAACAAGCTTCCTAAAAGGGTATTTTATGATAATCATAAAAATAGTTTTTGGTGGAAAGTCAGAGTCTGATTTTATTATAAAAGTTATCTGCAATAGTGATTGTTTTCATTAAAGAGAATGTGTCAAAATAGAATGAAATGCTACAATTAAAAAAAGTATTGGAAGTTTTTTAAATATTGCTGTCATAAGCAATCAAATAAACAGATTAAAGAACCAATTTGTAATATATCATCATCATCATTTTAGTTAGTATTGATCCAATGCAAAGATAAAGATCTCAAGTTAAATTCAGTCATCTCAATCCCTATCTTCTTTGTTCCACATCATATAGAAACCATTTTTTATTTCATTATCCATTTTAACCTTATGATTGACCACAAATCTAGTTGGCTGACTGATTTAAAACTCTAAACTTTTGATTGGTCAATTACAGAATCAGCAATAAAAATATATTCATCTTTTAATATTATATTCATTTTAGTTTCGTTTGTAAAAAGTATATTAATAATTTGTCAGATTGTAAAAGTGAACAAAAGTTTTTTTAAAAATAATTTCTGTTTATACTTATAAAAATATTTTATAGCGGGGAATTTAAAAACAATGTTCATAACCAATTAGAAAATTTTGCATATGTCATAGACTTTCTTTCTCAATTTCCATTGTGAAAAAGTAAAGAATTTTTTGCTAAAACCTTACTATTTTTTTTAAATAACTATATTTTCAGCATATTTTACCAAAATACATTACAATATGTAAATAAATGCCAGAAAAATACTCTAAATTATTAATTTTGGTTTAAAAATCAAATAAAGAGCTTGGGGCAATTTAAACTGTTGACAGGTGTGAAAATTGTTGTTAGCAATGGTTTCTTTTTCAATTTACGTTCATGTAAATGTATACAATTTTTTACTAGAATCTTACTATATTTTCAGAATATTTTATGAAAATAATTCATAATATGTAAGAAAAATAATTAAAAAAAACATTGTAAAACATTAATTTTTGTTTTCAAAGTCAAAACAGAAGGTGAAGCAATGAAAATTATTGACAGGCGGTTTTCCTTTGGCAAAAATCGAAGCAAATTGCAGCAACCAAACAGAATTTACATAGGTGTGGCTTCTCTCTTTGCTCTAACTTAGAACATCTATATTATTGATTTTTTACTTGTAAAATAATTCAAGATAGGGCAGCATCACAAAGGAGGCAATTCAAGGAGAAATGGGATGGTCAAGTTTCTATATGAGAGATGCAAAAAATAAAATGAAAATGTTTGGTAGGTTGCAGTTTATGGATAGTAAAAGAATAGCCAAAATAGTGTTTAATTGGGTTATGAGTAAAGGGCAGGTAACAAGATGGGTGAGAAAGGTAATGCGGTATGCAAAAGATTTGGATAAAGAATTTATATCGGTATACTTATATAAAAGATGGGATGATTGTGTTAGGAGGATTGTTGAGTGTTATAGTGGTAAAGAATGGGATAAAAGAATAGAAGCATTAATAAAAAATAGGAAGTTGGAGAGATGGAGAAGTAGTATGGAGGGTAAGAAGAGTTTAAATATATATAGAAGTAAACGGAATATTGGAAGCAAGTTAATTTATGATAATAGTAAGGAAAGTAGTTTATTGTTTAAGGCTCGAACGGGATCTTTAGCAACAAGAGAATATACATGTAAATGGAAAACTATGGGTGATTTAGAGTGCAAATTGTGTAAGGAAGGTATAGAAAATATTAGGCATCTGTTGATTGAATGTAAATGCTTGAAAGCAGAAAGGGTACAGATAATGAAGTTATGGGAGAATAGGTATGAACAAAGTGACAATACAGAAAGTGAGTTAGTAGTTTTTATGCTGGATTTGCGAAAAGATAAGGGGGATTTTGATTTAAAGGCCATAGAGTTGACAAAGATTATGTTGTGGAAATGGGATGGGGCAGAATATGGGAAGACTTAGAGTTGGGAATGGAAAATAAAGTGGCTAACAGGTTTATCTGGGCATAGTTGCTGAGATATTCTTGACTTCATTTAAGGAGAAGCCAAATACATCACATCACATCACATCAGCTTTAAAATAAGCCTAAATATGCTACAGTAATGTAAAAACTGTGGGAATTACAGCAAGTTAAAGCCATGTATGAATCTATTTAAAGCAATCAACTGTAGGGTTAAATGTCATCTCTTACTTTAAATTTTACAATCTCTTAGGATCCATTTTAAAATTTCAATTGTCCATCTACTATCATCTCTTCTAAGAGTATATCAAGCTAGTTCCATTTCAGGCAGATAATTATTTTATTACTATCAGTAATTCCTGTTTGTTCTTCCACTCATTTCATTTTCAGTTTCTGCTTGTTACTTCTAACATCAGTCCCTATTTTACTGAATGTTCAGAAGTTTCTACATTTCTCTTTTGTTAAGTTCCAAGTTTCACATCCATAACTACAAATTTATAAAACAGTTGCAATTCTCTTCATAAAGTAATGTCACCCAGAGCAATCCATAGTAATTAATGGATTCTGGAAGGTTTGAGCCATAAAATCTCTATCTAGTGCCTACTCATCCAATATCCCCAGAGTAGTTTTTAACTTGAGGCTTTCATGAGCAAGGAGCCTTGAGAATTGTGACAGTTGTAACACTGTAAGCATAAGAAATGGTGATCGTGTGAAGTTGTATCAATTTAAAAACTGATAAAATAAATCCATTAAAAATTTTCCTTTTTCAAACACATAGGCATATTTTTTTTAATATAATTTTTAGTGAAGCATTCTTTTCAAGTTTAATTCTATGATTTATTTTATCCATTATGTGTTTGTCTATGTTAATAATTTAAAAAGGTATTCATAATTATTAACTTTTAATCTGTGATAATTAATCTTAATTTTCTAATAAGGGTGTTTTAAACAGAGCAAAACTCTCCATACAGTATTGCCACCTGTGCTAAACAGAGTAATCAATGGATGCCAGAAGGCTTGTGCATAAAATCCCTATTTAATGCCTACTCTTCCAATATCCCCAGACTAGTTTCTGGCTTGTGGCCTTTGTCAGTGAGGAGCTTTGGATCTGCGAGCACTGCATCTAGATCTTAGGATCTAATGCAACCCTCTAGCAACCACCTTTTATCTCTACTTAACTACAAAACTATGAGAATGAAATTGAAAACACAAAAAATATTTTCAATCTAAGCTCAATAGCTTATATAGTCATATGGGTCTGAACTCAGTTCATCACCCATACATTTTGGTGTCTTTGGCTCTTTTACAACCATAGCCACCACTATCCTATTAGGCAGGATTGGTGTTAACCATTAAGCATCACATGATCACATTTCCTATACTAGCACATTAATTGTTGATAAACAGAGCAAAACTCTCCATACAGTATTGCCACCTGTGCTAAACAGAGTAATCAATGGATGCCAGAAGGCTTGTGCATAAAATCCCTATCTAATGCCTACTCATCCAATATCCAAAGCTCCTCACTGACGAAGGCCACAAGCCAGAAACTAGTCTGGGGATATTGGATGAGTAGGCATTAGATAGGGATTTTATGCACAAGCCTTCTGGCATCCATTGATTACTCTGTTTAGCACAGGTGGAAATACTGTATGGAGAGTTTTGCTCTGTTTATCAACAATTAATGTGCTAGTATAGGAAATGTGATCATGTGATGCTTAAGGGTGTTTTAATTTGAACCCCAGATGTTGAAGTGTTATCATGAGTTGTTGTTAAATTCAATCTCCTTAACAGTATTTTTATATATTTTCTGTGAGGCAATTCAACTTCTGATATCTGATGTAGGTATATGTGAAAGAACAAAGCCTACTGCAAAGAAGTAACTTGTGTGCCAATAATATTTCTCATGACGATATCTGATTATTCAGAAGTTTAGCATGAGAGCTTTTTTCTTTAAACAGGGATAGATTAATTACCAGCAGAATATTCTAATGTTATGGGAACTGTCCAATTGCATCACACAAATAAGGCCATTAGCTTTGTAAGGAGGTCATTCCTAGAAATTGATTTTTTATCTGACTTTAGTTAGATAAATGAGAAAAGTACGTTAGGCTACAATTCAAAGTCACCTTTAAATAGCATGGAGCAGAGTCATGCTTCATATTATCTCAAAAAATTATATTTTGATTGAAAGATAATTTCCTGTTGTTTAGATAAAAAATTGAATATACTTCATTGGTATAGGAAGAAACAAATGTCAATATTAATATTACGTTTTTCCAATCATCTGATATGTCTTTATCATTTAATCTTTTAACATTTAACTTTGAATATACTATATACTACACAATTTACACTTCCCAATGTACTTTAAATATGATTTATTTTATCTCCTCTTGCCTACAGTTTCGACTGTCCAAGAGTCATCATCACAGCTCTTATAACCTCACCTATTTTAAATATATGATTTATTTTATCTCCTCTTGCCTACAGTTTCGGCTATCCAGCAGTCATCAGCAGAGCTCTTATAACCACACCTATTTTAAATATATGATTTATTTTATCTCCTCTTGCCTACAGTTTTGACTATCTAGAAGTCATCATCAGAGCTCTTATAACCTCACCTATTTTAAATATATGATTTATTTTATCTCCTCTTGCCTACAGTTTTGACTATCCAGCAGTCATCATCAGAGCTCTTATAACCTCACCTATTTTAAATATATGATTTATTTTATCTCCTCTTGCCTACAGTTTTGGCTATCCAGAAGTCATCATCAAAGCTCTTATAACCTCACCTTTGGTGAGAATATATGATTTATTTTATCTCTTCTTGCCCACAGTTTTGACTGTCCAGCAGTCATCATCAGAAGGTTGGGTTATAAGAGCTCTGATGATGACTGCTGGATAGCCAAAACTATAGGCAAGAGGAGATAAAATAAATCATATATTTAAAGTGCATTGGGAAGTGTAAATTGTGGAGTATATGGTATATTATATTATATATAATTGGGCAAATAAGAAGGAGAAGGAAGGAAATTTTACAAATATTTAACTGTGCTGACATTTTTTTCTAGTTCTTCACCTGTTACTTTTAAAATACCAATTATAATTCCAGACTTTCTTGGAACTTTTGCACCCTTTATAGATTTAATTGTATGTCTCACTTCTTTATTTAAAATGTTGGGAAATTTGAAAGATATAATAAATGTAAAAGATACTTTTTTTTTGTTCTCTTCACACATTTCACGATGCCATCTCTCTTTTTAATAATAGTTTCATTTTTTTTTCTTTTTGCAGAAATAACTTTCTTTCAATCCTAAAATGTTGTTCTACAATTTTGAGACTTTCTCATCTCTAGTTTTCCTTTTGTATCTTTTATAAAACTATAGATCTTCAATACTTCTTAATGAATCATTTAAAAAATATGTCCACATTCCTTCTTCATATATATTTTTTTATTTCAGAAGAAATTTTAAATTTCTGCTTTTTGTACCTGTAATTTTTAATAGAGTATCAATTACCACCTTGTTGAGTTCTGTCAAATCTGAACCATCTTCAAAAGTTTGTCAATATTTTAAAATTTCACCAATTTAAATTCATTGGGTTGTTTCTGAAGATTAGGAATATTAAATGTTAATATTTACTTTCTTAAGACTTTTCATCTCCTTAGCTTTGCTTTATACATATATTTGATCTTACTAATTGATGATTACTTTGTGTATTAATTCCATTAAGAACATCACAATCTTGAAACGAATATTTTCTATTAATCAAAATATAATTTAATTCTCATTTATGATTGCCTTCTAGTGATAATTATGATGTTTTTAATCATTTTTGTCTTTTATTTGAAGTGTTTTTTTAAATCCTTCTATCATTCATTTTTAATTTAATAATGGCTTTTGGCATCTCCTTGTTTTTTTAAATAATTTTAAAATTTTGTAAAGCTTCATTGATTCAGTGGAATGCTACATTATTTTATTTTATTTCTAATTTGCTGATATGTTCTGCTCTTTAGTTGATATGGTGCTCTTTTAGTACGCGATTTTTTTTTTATTATGCAATCTATTTGACTCATTTTGGCCTCCCCCCCCCCCCAAGTCATGTAACCAGAGTTCTAAATTTTTGTGCGTTTTCGTGTACTTTTTATCACTTAGATGTGTCAGACGACGTTTTTGGTCGTTTTTGAAAATTCAAAATGGTGGAGATCGTATACTAAAAAAGCACAATATTTTCTTTCTGTGATTTAACTTTTTAGCATACTTTCTAAAGCATCTATTATTTTGTGTAAGATCAATGTACACTGCTTACTTATTCAAATAAAAAAATTAATAGATTAATGACTAAATGTTTAAACACTAGCTTGGAGAGAGTTAAAATTTCAGCTATAAAAGTAATTGTGTAATAGTAACAGTTGCTCTTTTTAAATTCATATATCAGTGATTGTTATAATTAGTATAAGTTTCAAATGATCATTAAATTAAAGTCTTTTTATTATTTTGACTATCATTAATTCTTTCTTTTTTTTTTCAAATACAAAGTATTTAAGGACAATTTGTAATCACTTATTCTTCAATTACTGGTTCTTTAAAAATAATTTTATTAAAACCTTTTCAAATTTAAATCTATAACCATTTAGGTTATAAGAGGTGGTGGTCATGTGATGTTTATTAGTTTATATATCCAAGTAGTACAATATTTCACGAATTAATGCATCCACAATGAAATTTTTCCACATTAAATTCACCCCAAATTTATTGGAATTATTTGAATAAATGAAGTCAAAGGTTTTTTTTAGGCTGAGGATTACATGCTTGCTTGTCATGAAAATTGAGCCGCTACTGTGCCTCACTGCATGAGCACCTCCCGTGAATTGAGTGTTTATTCTCTATAACTGGCAGCTGGCTGCTGTAGCATGAGGTTCTTATAGGAAGGGGAACAATGACCAAAACTGCACACATCCGAATCCTCTTAACGTAAAGGTATAATCACACTTGAGTGGACCACAATGTGATCAGTTCATAATTTTGATTTGAGAGTTTAGGGAAAAGAAATGTTTGAGTCCAAAGAAATTAGCCCCCATGTGTCAGCAAACAATTTAGCAGGCACCATAAGAGTCTCTAGTTCTCACAACGATAAAGAAGTATACATCCTGTTTCAATATTCAGGCAACCCTGATCAACAGCGAGGTAGAGTGATCAGGTGGCCTTCCATCTTAAGGGTGGTAAGGTAAAACATTTGTAATATTGTATGTTATTCTTATGACCATTGTTACTAATGTAATGATAATAAATATCTCTTAATAAAAAAAGGTTTATTTTATTATTTATTATTAGTAGTAAAGTCATTATTAAAGCAGGTACTGTAGTTTAGCTTATCAACTTTTGGAATTTTATTGCTATTACATAAAGATAAATGAAAACACCCTTCCACTTTACATTATATATTTGGTGTGAATGGTCATATAAACTATTGCATAAATACATGTTGTATTTTTCTAAACTTTTTAAAACTATTTACCAGTATTATCTAGGCCAGAGGTGGGCAATTGTTTTGGCTCAGGGGCCACAGAGGTTGGTGGAGGGCTGCATTGGGGGCCACTTTGTGGAAGCGAAGGTTAGCAGAGGGCCGCACCTTTTTTCATGACACAATAAACACACTGCTTTATTCCCTATATTACCAAAGAAATATTTGTTTGTCAATTCTTCATTAAACACACGATATTCACCATCGATTTTACATTTTTTTTTGGAGAGTTCATGGTTTCACTAAAGTTGAAAATGTATATATTTGCTAATGCAAAGACAAAATTGAAATTAACCAGATCAACTGGAAAGGCACTGCACATTGTATCTATACTGTGCATGTATATTGATGTGGCCATCCTAGTGGAAAATACAAGACGAATCTCTGGTCCTGCACGGGAAAGAAATCTCAGTTCAAGGCGGATTTTTCTGATTGTCTTGACGGGCAGCATAAAAACTCTTAGCGGGCCGCTATTTGCCCACCCCTGATCTGGGCTATAATCTATTAAAATTATTAGATTTTTAAAAACATATTATCTAATTAATATATTTACTTTGTCTATACATGAGTGTGTAGCTTTTTTTATATATCTTTTTTTTTGTGTGTGTGGCTTTTTGTATTACCATCATAATATAAACATTTCAGATTTTCAAAACATTTTGAAATATTTCCCCTCTATTTGAATGGTGAAAAAAAAAAATAGTATGGTTATAAATAATTAAAGAAAAACCATTTATTATATTGAATTTTTGTAACACAGCGATTATAAAGAACAATCTTCAAATATGTATTTAAAAACAATTACTTTAAAAGTCTATTTAAGAAAAAAAAATCTCTTTCAACCTTTCCAAAATAATAATGTGAACCATGATCACTCATTAGGAAAAAAAAAAATCACATGTTTAAGTCACGAAGCTGGTTTTTCTAAAATTGATTTGATTGCTTTAGAAAGTAAGATGTTCTTTGAACATTTTTTTTTCTGCTGTAGTTCAAATAGTGATATGAATTTTCTTTAATATTTATTTAAGCATTTAGAAAATTTTAAATCTTTCTCAATATTCAAGAGTTCAGTTAACAAAGTAGTTTGTGAAAATAAATAACATTTTAAATACGGCAATAGGAAAGTAAAAGTAGTTTATTATTTATTTATATAAAGAAAATTATTTTTTTTTTAAAGTTTTAATAACACTGAATTAATACAATTTATTTGTTTTTATTTAGATGGACATATTTATATCATATTAGTAATAGTATTCTTAATTTCCAAATACATCGTGTTATGTTAGTGGAGAAAGTTACAAATATAGGACCCAATGTCAAAGCATCCCTCCTGCCAAATTCAATTTGCTACATTTTTACTTATTGATTATTTAATCTTACAGTAAATTACAGTAAGATTTGAAATACCAGGCACTCTTAAACCTGAAGCCTAATTGTAAATATAAGGGATTTGAACTCAGACTTTCAAGCCCCTTCACCATCCACACCATCTCTTACCACTAATACACATGACCACACGCATGCAGAAAAAATAAATAATCACCAATATACGTATTTCGTGCGAAACCAGCCCTTATCAGTTAGTCCAGACTGCCACTCCCATACATATATATAATCAGTGCTCAGTTTATATTATGATAGCAAATCCTTACACTTTAATGGGAAAGCTCCAACTCTTCAGCCATCTATACCATTGAAAATCTGATGATAGAATTCCCAAATCCTGTGCAGATGCCAATATTGTTGTCATGCCCATGGTGACCTCAAGTCACTCTGACCCCTCATATTTTAAATGGATACTGTCCTATACATGAGGGGTCAGAGTGACTTGAGGTCAACATGGGCATGACAACAATATTGGCATCAGCATGGGATTTGGGAATTCTATCATCAGATTTTCAATGGTATGGATGGCTGAAGAGTTGGAGTAGGTTGAAACCTGTCCATTAAAGTGTAAGGATTTGTTATCTTAATATAAACTGAGCACTGATTATATATATATGTATGGGAGATGATAATCTGGACCAACTGATGAGTGCTAGTTTAGCATGAAATATGTATATTGGTGATTATTTATCTTTTCTGCATGTGTGTGGTCATGTGTATCAGTGGTATGAGATAGTATGGATGGTGACGGTGCTTGAAAGTCTGAGAAAATTATAGTGTGAAGTTAAAAATGATGTTCTACATCAGGAGTGGGCAACAGCTGGCCTGCAGGCCACATCCGGCCTGTGACAATGTTGAATCTGACCCATCCTGTAAATGCCTAAATATAGAAAATCCATACCTGACTACTGACTGTAAACCGCAATCCGAGGAATCACATCACAAATATTGTTAATTTCTGTTTTTAAAGACTACTGCATATTCTAGCATCATAGTATTATTTCCTAATTATTATTGCAGCATCAATCAAACAAAGTTTCGTTGGGTTTAACTTCTTATTGAAAAAAATAACATTATGGCATATTTTATAAGTAAGTTTATGCCTTTTCTAATTATTACAATTTTTAATTTAAAATAATTTATAGCCTATAATGCCACATTTTCAATAATAATTGGACATTCATATATTTATTTGCAAATATAGATGATAAAGCTGTTTGTTTGGTTTATAATGACACTGTTTCCATTTTTAAAGAATATAATCTAAAAAGGCATTTTTCAGTAAAACATTTCTGCTGTATCCAGCTGCACTCTATTACCTGCTGGATTGCAAACACAATTAAATAAAGTACTAAGAATAATGTGAAATGGCTCAACGAGCAATTTAAAAGGTAACAGTTTTATTTATTGGGTTAAACATGAAGATAATAAATCATTAGCAATTATATACATTATATATACATATCTCACTAAACATAATGTATGGGCCCCCGAAGGCTTACAAAATAATATTATAGATCGATATGGCCTGTTGTAATTCCCTAAGTTTACTTTCTTTACAAGGCTAAGGTGAAGTAGAGATGACTGGAGCACCCATCAGATGGCATGTCTGCATTTCTGGCACTTTGTTGGAGGTTATTAATAAAAGTAGAAGAGATGGGAGTAAAAAAATTTGGAATTACATTAAAAGGAGATATGTAGGGGAGAGAGAGATAGTATTATTATATGATAAGGGAATAGAGTGTAGCTCTAAAGAAGAATTAAAGAGAATCTTAAATAGATATGGAATGGATATAGAAAAGATAATAAACATCACGTGATCACCATTTTTTATGTTTGCTCTTAACTGTTATTAAAACAGGCAAAACTCTCTATATGTATTGCCACTCAATGCAAGCCAGAGTAATCAATGGACACCAGAAGGCTTGTGCATAAAATTCCCATCTAGGGCCTACTCATCCAATACCCCCAGACTATTTTCTGGCTTGTGGCCTTCATCAGTGCAGAGCCTTGGATCTAAGAGCACTGTACCTAAATCTTAAGATCTAATGCAACCCTCCAGCAGCCACCTTTTAACTCTACTTAACTACAAAACTATGAGACTTAAATTGAAAATGCTATATTTTCAATCCAAGCTCATCAGATTATATAGTCATATAGGTCTGAACTCAGTTCAGTACCTATATATGTTGGTGACTTTGGTTCTTTAATAACTATATCCACCATTATCCTATTAGGCAGGATTGGTTTTAAGCCAATAAACATCATATGATCACCATTTCTTATGCTTGCTCTTAACTGTTATTAAAACATGCAAAATCTGGGGATATTGGATGAGTAGACACTAGATGGGGATTTCATGCACAAGCCTTCTGGCATCCATTGATTACTCTGGCTTACACTGAGTGGCAATACATATAGAGAGTCTTTAGCAATGTACTTAGATCTTAGGATTTCATGCAATCCTCCAGCAGCCATCCTTTACCTTTTAAATTAACTATAAAACTATGAGTCTAAAATAAAAACAATGTTTTCAATCCAAGATCACTCACTTGTATAATCATATAGATCTGAAACCAATTCAGTATCTATACATTTTGGTATCTTTGTTTTTTTAATAACCATAGTCACCATCACGCCATCAACAGGAATTGTTTTAAACTACTAAATGTCACATGACCACTATTTCCATACATAAGGGAATGGTGGTCATCTGCTATTTAGTGGTTTAAATAATTAATACATTATATAACTATATTTTAAATAATATTTTAATTTGCGAAGTGCATATAGTTGAAAATTGAAATAGAGATCATGCCGAATCTCACTGCACTCGTTAAAATACCTATCCGACAGCCAATCAGATGTCATGATAGCTGTCTAAACGACAATCAAACCCAAACACACAACAAAGATTTTACAAGAAAAGAGCCTTTTTTCGTAAAATCTTTGTTGTGTGTTTGGGTTTGATTGTCATTTAGATGACTATCCGCCCTTTTCTCATAAAATCTTTGTTGTGTGTTTGGGTTTGATCGTCGTTTAGATGGCTATCATGACATCTGATTGGCTGTCAGATAAGTATTTTAATGAGTGCAGTGAGATTTGGCAGTATCCTAATTTATTTCAACTATATTTTATAATATTGTGAATGAAAGCATTTGAGCCTGCTCTATATTTGTGAATTTTTATAGATATTTGTTAATAATAATTTTTGCAAAAATTCTAATTGATTGTAATTTCAACTATCCAGAATACAATTATATGGGTAATTGTTAACAATAAGGGGCATTTAATTGTTGTATTTCAATTTTTTCATTTGGAATAAAAAATGTGAATCTGTTTAATAAGGGATTAGTATATTGAAACTTGGCATAGCTGGTGAAAAGGGAACTTCTTAAACTGTCTTATAAGCATTGTGCTGTTATAATTCATATTCCAGAATTTGACTAAATATATAAGCTAATAGAGAATGCTTGAATGTTCTTCTTTATAATATACAATATATAATGTATTTTGATTACATTATTTTTAAACGCAAATCAACTTTATCAATTTTTTCTTTGTAGTTGATGAAAGTAGAAACTTTTATATTATGTACTTGTCAAAAATTTAAAATAATAATCTGAAAGTATGAAAGATAATATAGTAATTAATTTTCCAATTAAATTTTCTATATATATATAGAAAATGGTAGATTAATTCATAACCACCACTAATTTATGTTATATGCTAAACTGATTCTCAAAGATTTTCTTTTTCATCAAAGCCAATAAATCCAAATCTACATTAGTAATAAAGATTAATAACAGGAATAGAACATTTCATAAGCCAACATGTTTGAAGATTGTATTATCATCAATCATTCTTCTCCATACAAACAACATTGTATCTGACAAGGATAGCCATATACCTTTTCTTAATTGTGTTTCATATTTTTGTCATATTATATATTTCCAAATGTTTTGACAAATCTAGTTTTTAGACTAATATATAGCAGAGTATATATCTGCATAGTGTTGTATAATTGGTTATTTATCCTGAATCATCAATTATCCTAAAAAATTATTGTCTTTTTGAAACATTTGAAACTTAAATTATAGCTTGTGAGAAGATAATGAATTTTGCCATTTAACTTTGCAATATGGCAAATTTGAACCCAATGTTATGTCTGAAATCATTCATCTTCCAGTAAATCTCTCAATGTGTAGGTGAATTAATTTTTCTGAGTCGCCAAACTGGATAAGTTTCTCTTTATATTTTTTAATATCTATTTTATCATCTGGTTTATATTTACACAAATTTCTATGGTGGTATAAAAAATATCTATGTCTAGACATTTTGGGATATGTTGTTATATTAGAATGCAGATGTGCATATCTTTCCGGAAGGCAAAATGAATGGATGTGTGAATTTTTTTTTTTCTAGTAGATAATTGCAATCATGTCAGACAAAATTGAATCATGACTCTTATTCCCAGAAGGCTATAAAGTTTTCAGTCAAAATGGCAGTTGGTAGCTGAAGGTGAAGTGTTCCAAGAATCTCCTGATTGCAGACCCATGCTCCATTTGATGATGACCTTTTATTTACATACAACTGCAGATTGCTTTTAAGTGAAGGAAGTTTATAAGAATTGGAAGAAGAGCTGTCTGGTATTAAATGGGAAATAATGGACTTAGTGAAGTTGGAAGAAGAGGTTGTTTTATAGTCATTCAATAAACAATTTTATCACTTAATCTATGTAGCAATATATCAAATATTTTAATATTTTGTTATGATTTTCATTCTCAATATACCTTTTAAAATCAGAAAAATTATTTAACTCCCTAAACATGGTGTCTATTGAGAAACACATTGTTGACAAATGTAATATATTGTGCCCTTTTTATTGGTACACTCCATTATAAAACAAACTGGGAATAAATTTTCAGATGTATAATTTTAAATTTTATAAAGTCAAAAAATATTTACTTATTAAAATATGAAAAATAACAGTCTTTTTAATTATCATAAGGTTTGAACTGGGATTTAGTTAATTTAAAGTAGTATAAAGGTCATAAATCCTGGGTAAAATATTTCTTTTCAAAAGTATATAAGACATAAAATAATAAACTATAAATTAATAATATTTGATAATAGGTAATCATTTGATAATATTTAGTATTGTAGGGAAGTTCTTTCTAATCTGGTCTTATAAATAAAAATATGGATGATAGAGACAGGGAATCATGTCTTTGCACATTTAATAGTAGAAAGTAATGACTATTTCCAGTGAAATCTTAATTTATTTTCCAAAATAAATATTTAATATGTTTATGTTCTGAATTTTGTGATTAAAAGTTCATAAAATAATCTTGGACTTAGTCTGGGAAAACAAATAAAACTAAAATAATGGGAATTGATTTAAAGTAAATGATAAATTTTATTAAATATATGAAAGATTTTTTTTTAGTAAATCTTGTAAATAGATAATATTTGTTTTTAAAAATAGTTCAACTACAAGCAAGTCATTAAATATTCAAAATCAGAGAAGGGGGGAAATCAACCAATAGGAAAGTGCAATTTGGAATAAATTAATAAAAGGCAGATGGTATTTTTAAGAAGAAAAAAAATTGTGGGAAAAAATATCTAGAAAAAAGATTGCAGATCGGGAGAACATAATTTGGTTTGTCTTTAAAAGTTTGCTCAAAATTTTTTAAATCTTATTATTTAAAAACAAGTAATTGATTTTGATATACTTAAGGATTTCAAACTTTATATGACAAGGTTTTCGATAACATGAAAGAGTAAAACAAAGTAAATCTCTGCTGGACAACTTGACAATCAATAAATTTACTAAAATATCTTGGAATCATTATACTGGGAAAAAATATTGAAATAATGAAAAAGTTGTGCATTTGTGCCAAAGGGTTATCATGTAATGCCTGAACTGAAAGAAAATACTGTGAGTACTATGTTGATACATAATTTGATTAGTAAGCAAGATACAATATATTTTGACTATCATAATAGTTATGCAAGATTAAAGTGGGATCAATGGATGAATAACCAGAAAATTATTCATGATATAGTTAAATGTCCAATTGTCAAGATAATTAGAACTAAATTATGAATGAATAATAGTGGAAATATTTGTGTATTGAAAAATGTGCTTAGTATTAAAATGGAACTTTATGCATATCTGAATGAAAATTTTAATAGGAGAAAAGATCTAAACGGATTATTATTAGTGAGTATAACTTCCATGCATAATAAAAATTTCATGATAAGTTATATATAGGGTAAATAATGGAATAAAAGTTAGACAAATGTATCGATGTGAAAAAAGAAAATTCTGACTGAGGATTAGAGTGATTTATGTGGACAATGCCTAGTACACATCATGAGGCTCAACCCTAATTGAAACCCCATGATATTAACATTACTCATTAATAAATAATATTATGTAATGTTAGGGCACATAAAGTGACAAATAATTTATCACAACCTGTTTTAAAGCCTAATATAAATAAACATTAAACCAATATAATTCATAAGAAGCCTAACAATAAAATTAGCAGTCTTAACATAATGTAAAACTCGAAAATCAATCGTTAGTGTCAATGGGTGATTCATTTTATGTAAATCAATGTTAAATAACTTATTTGGAAAATAACTGCAACTTATAAATATAAAAAAAAAGGTATTTCTGAGATGTGAACATTGCCAAAATGGTTTACCAATGAAATTTGTCCTTTACCTGCTTAGATTGCTTTCACCAACTTTTTTACAAATTGCTGCAACATATTTTAATAAAAGTGCCCCTATGTAAAAAGTTGAAACATAAACACTTATCTTCTTTGAGATAAGCAATATTCTTAATGCAAATATCAGAATCATATTGTGATCTTCGTAGTTTTCTATATTATATTTATTTTGATCACTTTCAACTTTGTATTGTATTGCTTAGGTTAACTTATAATCACCTTTTTATTTTACATTTTTTAATGCATGTTCCATTCTCGGTATAAATTTCAATGTAAAAATGATCAATCAGTTTCAACAAAATATGTTTTTGTTATCAATTTTTGGTGATAATTTGTAAGGTAAAAACATGAATTTGATTTCATATTTCCAAGCGGCTTCTATTATAAATGTTGTTTTCGGTTAATTTTTAAGGAATATATAAATATCACATGACCACTGTAGTGTTTGTAAAAATGGTAGACATTTTTGTGCACTCCAGAAAAACTAGAATTAATCGTAAGGCTGTTTTTAGATCGCGCTCTGATAGCTGAGGAATTTAATTAGTGCATTGACGTGATGGTGATCAACAATTCCTAGAAATATTTGCTGATTACAAATATTTCTAGATAAGAGATGTTACCTTATTGGTCAGTGCATTGATTGATCATTGCAGTTGTCAGAGAGTGATAGGAAGACTGGGAAACATCGAGCAGTGTAACAGAGAGAGCAGTAAAGAGCAGTCACACAGTAGCAAGTTGCAGACCATGCACTTGGAAAGCATCCACTTGCAGACCATTCATTAGAGAGCAGTCGGTGCAGACCATTCATGGGAGAGCATACATGGCTGAGCTTCGTTGCAGACCAATTCATTGGAGAGCTTCATGGCAGACCAATTCGTTTGAAGAGCTTCATGGCAGACCAATTCATTGGAGAGCTTCATTGGGAAAGAACAGCGTGGGAATTATATAATGTTATTTGCTGACCACACAGTATGACTTGCAGTTATAACCTTGGCACAGTCGTAAGTGGGGATATTACAATGGCACAGTCGCATTTGGAACCTGGGAGTAGTGAATACGTTGAACTATAAGTTTAGCCATAGACGGAGAAACCAGGCAAAAATGACAAACCCAATTAGTAATGTTAACATCGGTGAAAGTTTGGAAATAAAATGTTTGTGCAATTAACATCAGAAGCTAACGTAATTGGGAAAAAAAAAGTTTCAGCAGCTGTTAAATCGCATATTTCTGAGTGAAATAACAGGAAAGTAGCAAGAGAAAAACAACACCAAGGAATAGCAACAAGGGTTTTTCTGGAGTGGAGGGAGGAGTGTAGTGTTTGTAAAAATGGTAGACATTTTTGTGCACTCCAGAAAAACTAGAATTTATTTGTAAGGCTGTTTTTAGATCGCGCTCTGATAGCTGAGGAATTTAATTAGTGCATTGACGTGATGGCGATCGACAATTCCTAGAAATATTTGCTGATTACAAATATTTCTAGATAAGAGACGTTACCTTATTGGTCAGTAAATTGATTGATTGTTGCAGTTGTCAGAGAGCAATAGGAAGACTGGGAAACATTGAGCAGTGTAACAGAGAGAGCAGTAGAGAGCAGTCACGCAGTAGCAAGTTGCAGACCATGCGTTTGGAGAGCATCTGCTTGCAGACCACTCATTGGAGAGCAGTTGGTGAAGACCATTCGTGGGAGAGCATCCATGGCTGAGCTTCGTTGCAGACCAATTCATTGGAGAGCTTCGTTGCAGACCAATTCGTTTGGAGAGCTTCGTGGCGACCAATTCGTTGGAGAGCTTCATTGGGAAAGAACAGCGTGGGAATTGTATAACATTATTTGCTGACCGCACAGTATGACTTGCAGTTATAACCTTGGCACAGTCATAAGTGCAGATCTTACAACCACCACCTCTTATGCTTGTGTATAACTGTTATTAAAACAGGCAAAACTTACTATATGTATGCCACACACAGCAAGCTAGAGTAATCAATGGAAGCCAGAAGGCTTGTGCATAAAATCCCCATCTAGTGCTTACTCATCCAACATCCCCAGACTATATATAAATAACTATAAATAATTTTGTGTAGTTGATAATTTCTTTCCAAAAATGATTGAATATCATTGATGGTGAATTGTATATGAGGGAATTTCAGAGTCCATATAGCCGAAAAGCCATCCCTAACTTTAACTGTTTAGTTTTAAATTATAACAACAAGGAAAGACTTTAAATTTTGCAGATTCATAAATTGTAATGATGGATGCCAATTCTATCACTGAAATGTAATAATTTAAATACAATAATAATACTGCTTGTCAAAGTAAAAAATAATATAGTTATCTTTCATGTATAAAAAATTTAATAAAATTGTTCTCTCTCCTTTATCTTTTTAAAAACTTTTTTATTTTCATGAAACCATTATATATTCTAATACATTATATATGTTCCTGAAATTTTTACTACTTCATTCTAGTCATTATCAAAGATCTACAAATATAAATACATTATTATTATAAGTATTGTACCAGTCGAAAACCACCACCCCCAATGTCAAATCGGATTCAAACTCAGCTTAACCAAAACTGAATTCAAACCCAACTTAACAGCTCAGATAGCAGAAATCGACGGCACAGTGCTATGCGCCAAGAACTAGCTCAACGGTTGGTGAGGACTAGAGGCCCTTTTACTGACACGAATATCAAATAACTTTGACTACTTTTAAATCGAATCATATGTATGTTCGGGTTGCCAACACAGACAGCGGGTATTAACATTTAAATAATTATAAAAAGAATGATGAACTAAGAAACCAAGTATGTTAGAAAATATTTAATACTAATAATAATTTGTTTTGTTCAATAAAATATAAATAGCATTAGTTACCTCTAGTCTTTAAAAGCATTTATAAATATAATCAGAGTAGCGGTCCTTATCATATGCCAATGGAAATTACGCAATATTGGAATTCTATGTCTATGCCCCAACAAGAAAATATAAAGGTGGATAAAGGTATTTATTTAGAACGGAAATGATTGTTCTAATTTTATTACGGTGGAATATGAGATTTATCTTCACATTCGAAATCTATTCATGAAGAGCAAAACGTATTTTAAGGCATAACTTTAATCTTTATTTGAAAACTTATTTAATTAAACATATTTGAGAATTGGTTCGACTTTAATTTAAATCACTTCATCACGAATTACGAGTACGGCAGCGGGTTTTACCGGGACAAAAATGCAACGGTGCTTGACGAATTACGAGGCAGAGAGTCAAATTTAAAGATGATCGCTAGTCGATGATCGAAGTCTTATGGCGGCTTGCATTTGGCAAGTCTTACGCCCTTTGACTAATGAATCGGAAAGGAAGTACTTTCTTCCTGGAAAAATTTAAATAAGAGAATGATCACCGACCAGCCTAACGGAGCGGAAGATGGCCCTACGTCAGCAACGTTTGATGATGATGACTTGGTAGTCATCGTTGAAAATAAAACCCATGTAGAATGCTCTACGTGATGACTTGACCAATTAATTAAAGTCAAACGAGCTTTAAGAAAACTATTTGAAAGTATTGGAAACTATGTTAACTATGCCTTAATATCGTGCCCTTCCTGAATATTAATATAAAATAACTAAAGTGGAATTAAAATACATTTAACCCTTTATCGACCCTTTTTGCAATAAGACATTAAAGATTATATTTGCATAAATAAATATTAGTGGAACAAGAAAATCATTTAACATTATGTGAATATATATAAATACTTATAACTTAGATAGGAGCTGGGGACATAGGTGAAAACTTGAGCTAATAATTTATTATTAGCTAAATGTAAAACTAGTAAACCTGTAATATTTTCTTTCGACTCGATGATTAATAGAACTTATCAATTTAGTTCTAATGGGCGAGAATTACTATTTGAAATTAATGTTATATTATTTGCGTGAGGCAAATGGAATCAAGGAACTCATCGAGTCGAAAGATTATTGGCATATAATTTTTAAATACGACATTAATAAAGCACACTAACATATATATCAGACGTGTGCTCTTCCGGTAAGAAAAGAAAAAGTTTAAAGACTAGAGATTTAAAGAATTACGTTATAAATTTACAGTAGCATTTTATAAATAAAAAGGTGTTACAAAGATTTTACATTAAAGAATAAAAGAGCTCTTAATAAGGAGGAGTGTAAAATAGCGTTCGAACTGGCCAGAAAGTTTAACGTTCATTATAGAAACATATATTACCCCTTCCGTGCTGGTCCTTAAGTTACACCTCCAGGTTGTTAAAACGTAGGCACCATTTGGTTGATTATTGGAATAGCATTTTAGTAGCTTTTCATGATGTTAGCAGAATGATCGATCCGGAAAAGGTTCAGCAGCTCCAGTGACGATTTCTCGGGACTTTAGGAACCGTAGCCAGATTCCTGATGTTTTAGCCGACTATCATGATGAAATACAATTATTATACGCACAGAGTTCACTGCACTACTCTACAACAAAGCTTGATCTTTTTTTTTCTGACTTTTCAGGGCTATATATATTGTCCAGATGCCTTAAGGCTAGCGCTCATTTTATTATCAATTAGTTGTTTTCCAAAACATTCCTTCGATAAGCTTTCAAACTAATTTGTGAATTCCTTTCCTAATTAGAAAATGAATTCTTAAAGTCTGAAATGATTTTAATCAAAAATTGAATTCTTATCTTTTTTTAATTAATAAAACTTTACTGTTGTTTTTTTTGAGAATTTGAAAGCCCATGGAAGGAATGTAGCTTTTAATCGCAAAACTTTACAGATTATTTAAAAGTAAAAAAAAACAAGTATTCCCGACGCAATGAAACTTTCGAAAATTATATATATTTAAATATTTACAAATATATACGCACAATCCACGCAATTGTAATATATATAAATTCATGAATATTTTATCATGAATTTATTAAGAGAATTGCTCAATTTTAAACTGAAACTAATTGATTTTAATACACATTTGAAATAAATTATTCATTATGGAAATTAGCGTGGATTGAACGTATAAAGCCCCATTGCATCGGAAATTTAAGGTTAGTATTAGGGTAACTAACATGAAGCTAGGATCGAACTCGGATCCGACTGCTTCAGTATATAATTTTAACTTATAATATAATAATATTTTTTTAGTATCTACATATATTTCTTCTCATTATATACATTTTACTATTATTAATTATTTTATTCCTTCTATTCTTTATTATTTTAAATGATTTTTTATTATATCTTATACAAATGAATGAAACCTTTATTTATTATTCTTTTTATAATTATTTTTAATTTAAACCATTATTTAACAATTTGTTCTACTTAATTAAAACTGGTTTTACTTTATTAATAGATAAATTTTCTTTTAATATTCTTTCCTTATATAATTTCATATTTTGTAATGTGTTTATAATAAAATTTGTATGTTTAAATTAATTACTATGTATGTGAATATTTGATTTCTTATCAATTAAATGCTGCTTCAATCTGGTTTTTAATTTATTTTTTGTTCTCTCATGATATGATACATTATTATTATCTTTCTTACAATCTAAACATATATATATAAATTCCATTCATATTTTCAACATTTTTCTTTTTTGTTTTATTAATCAAATACCTAAGTTAATATGGGTTCATGAAAATAAAGAAAGATTTTAAAAAGAAAAAGGGGAAAGAACATTCCATTGGAATTTTTATATAAGAAAGATTAGTTAGAACCATATTTTTAAAGAGAAAAATTTATTATTATTATTAATGATAATGGTTTTTAAAAAATATTTTTATTTAAGTTATATTCATAAACTACAAATAAATTAAAATAACTATAAACATAAATTGTAATATAATAATTAAATGTTTGATTGAATTTTGAAAATTAATGCTGGTTATAAAATAATCACTTTGAAGGTTATAAACTAATCTGACAGCTTTGTCAAAACCAATAAATGCAAAATAACAATAATATAGATGTAATTATAAATTTTATTAAATGCCCATTATTATATTAAGTAATAGGTACTTACGGATAATTTGCCTGATGACGTATTTGACCCACCGGTTTCCCTTCCGGTGGGCATCGACGATCGTTGTATGACAACGTTGTCATGGCAACGAAGTGACTGGCGTGATTAATCCATCAGAGAGTCAATTTTTTTTTTTTAACCGCGAGATTTAAAATTCGGAGAGACATTTGGGAAATTTTTTGATTTTTCTGTCTATTGTGATTTTGCTATCCACTTGATCACAGTGACTTTTTTCAGCTCTTCCATTGCGTTTTTGATATTTTACTTTGTGATTTTACTTTGTGATATGGCTGAAGCTCCAAGAACCTTGTTCAATTTACGAGTACGGAGGAAGAAGCGATCATCTTCTTACAAGACCGCGGTCTTCTCCCCAAAAGGAAATTATGTCAAAATGGGCATGAAATGAAGAAATATATTCATGATTCCAAGAAACAATGGCGGTGTAACTTGAAGGATTGCCTGTCAGAAATTGCAATTAGAAAAGGCACGTGGTTTGTTGGCTCCAAAATGACTTTCGTGACCGCTATACGCTTCATCTATAGTTGGTCCAAAGAATTAACATCGATAACATTTTGTGCGGAGGAATTGAATATTTCGGACAAAACTGTAATCGATTGGAATAACTACCTCCGGGAAGTTTGTACCTGGAGATTGAGTTCAGAAGATGACGCTCTTCCGATCTGGAGGTCCCAACACCATCGTTGAGATTGATGAAAGCCTCTTCACAAAACGGAAGAACAATGCCGGAAGAGTCCTACCACAGCAATGGCTATTTGGCGGCGTGTGCAGAGAGACTGAGGAATGCTTTATTGTAGCCGTTCGAGATAGAAGTGCGACTACTCTCATGCAAGAAATTTTGCAAAATGTACACGAAGGCTCGACTATCTACAGCGATTGCTGGAAGGGATACAAGAGCGAAGAGTTAGCTGAGGCTGGCTACGAACACCATCGTGTTAATCACACATCCGATCGTAGACCCCACAACTGGCGTACATACACAGAATGTTGAAAGGTTGTGGGGTTTGGTCAAATGGCGTAATAAAAAACACAGAGGGACAGCACGTCAGCACCTCGACTCATATTTGAGCGAGTTTATGTGGAGGCAGTCATACAAAGCTGATCCTTTCGCTGCAATTTTAGAACATATATCGCAATTCAGTCCTCCGCAGTGAACGCTATTTGTAAGTAATTTTAATTTTTTTATAATAATTATAATTTTAGAATTAATTATATTATTGAATATAGACAATACCAATATACAGTCCGTTTTTAACATTACCGCATGCTTATAAAAGTACGGCCTCTTACACCACATTTTATACAAGATGGCCATTAATGGTAGATTCGCATTAACTTTTTTTTTTTTAAATTTACAAAAAAATTTTTTTTTTATATTTCTTCAATTATCAAACTTCCACTTAATTACATTTAATTTGTAAATAATTTTTGTATTTTTTGTTTAATATTTCTACAAATATCAAATTATTTTTCGTAAATTCATCGGCTATATTTTGTATTTTATATCTTGACACCCCCCCCTTTTAAAATTAGCTCGCCATTAATGGCACATTTTCAATAAGTTTTTGTTTCTATATTTTGTATTGACCTTATTTTGTATTTCATGCAGGTAAATTTTCACTAATTTGTTGGGTTTTTTTTGTATTTTTTGGTTAATATTTCTACAAATATCAAATTATTTTTCGTAAATTCATCGGCTATACAGTTTCGCTTTTAAAATTAGGGAATGTGAGCGCCATTAATGGCACATTTTCAATAATTTTTTGTTTCTATATTTTGTATTGACCTTATTTTGTATTTCATGCAGGTAAATTTTCACTAATTTGTTGGGTTTTTTTTGTATTTTTTGGTTAATATTTCTACAAATATCAAATTATTTTTCGTAAATTCATCGGCTAAACAGTTCGCTTTTAAAATTAGGGAATGTGAGCGCCATTAATGGCACATTTTCAATAATTTTTTGTTTCTATATTTTGTATTGACCTTATTTTGTATTTCATGCAGGTAAATTTTCACTAATTTGTTGGGTTTTTTTTTTGTGTTTTTTGGTTAATATTTCTACAAATATCAAATTACTTTTAAGTAAATTCATCGGCTATATTTTGTATTTTATATCTTGACACCCCCCTTTTAAAATTAGCTCGCCATTAATGGCACATTTTCAATAAGTTTTGTTTCTATATTTTGTATTGACCTTATTTTGTATTTCATGCAGGTAAATTTTCACTAATTTGTTGGGTTATTTTTGTATTTTTTGGTTAATATTTCTACAAATATCAAATTATTTTTCGTAAATTCATCGGCTATACAGTTTCGCTTTTAAAATTAGGGAATGTGAGCGCCATTAATGGCACATTTTCAATAATTTTTTGTTTCTATATTTTGTATTGACCTTATTTTGTATTTCATGCAGGTAAATTTTCACTAATTTGTTGGGTTTTTTTTGTATTTTTTGGTTAATATTTCTACAAATATCAAATTATTTTTCGTAAATTCATCGGCTATACAGTTCGCTTTTAAAATTAGGGAATGTGAGCGCCATTAATGGCACATTTTCAATAATTTTTTGTTTCTATATTTTGTATTGACCTTATTTTGTATTTCATGCATGTAAATTTTGGGTTTTTGTAATTCATTTTTAAGATTTTTTAATAGTTTTCATGCATGTACATATTAAATAATTTTGTGTTACTATATTTGTATTCACCGTATTAAATTTTCACAATTTGTAATTCATTTTTAAGATTTTTTAATAGTTTTCATGCATGTACATATTAAATAATTTTGTGTTACTATATTTGTATTCACCGTATTAAATTTTCACAATTTTTTTTTTTTGTATTTTTTTCCAGGACCAAGAAGCATGCTGGTGTTCGGTGCGTATCACGTGACATTCGGTACTTACGGATAATTTGCCTGATGACGTATTAGCCTGAAGGCATACCGGTCTAATGTTGCACTTTTTAACGTGACGTGTTCACGTGATATGCGGACACATCTTATCGAATAGATGTGTCTGCAGATCACTTGGAGACGTTATCTTAAAAATCGCAACATTAGACCGGTATGCCTTCAGGGTAATACGTCATCAGGCAAATTATCCGTAAGTACCAAGTAATAATTTACTATGGCTGTAACCTTAGAAATAAGCGTCTGAAAAATACGAAGGTAGGGACCTCTATAGGTCTTAAAAACACAAGCTTACGCTATGAAGAAAAGAGAGAATCCTTCTTTACTTCAACCTACTTTTATATATAAATAGGTGAAGCTGAAGTGTTTTGATCTAAGAGTGTGAAGCTATTCAATACTTCACTAATTAAGTCCACAATTCTTATAATACATTAATACTCGCGAAATCTTACGATTTACTACGAGTCAATGAAAAGATCTTATAGTAAGAAATCTGTTACGATAATTTAAAGTTGTAATTATAAATTTTATTAAACGCCCATTATTATATTAAGTAATAATTTACTAAGGCTTCTTCATAGCGTAAGCTTGTGTTTTTAAGACCTATAGAGGTCCCTACCTTCGTATTTTTCAGACGCTTATTTCTAAGGTTACAGCCTTAGTAAATTATTACTTAATAATATAGATGGTAATTAAGTGGCAAACTATAAACTAATGGCATGATTAAATTGGTTTAAATTGTTTTATAAACCAAACTTCTTTCAATTTATATGCTAATCATTCTTTCTATATAAATAATATTGATTTGATTTGGTTCATAATAATAGCTAAATATCTTTTTATTTTTATAAAAAAATTGATATATAATTCATTAGTTTTTGTGCTCCACTCTACATATATGTTAGTAAAAAACTAAACATTACATGATTCTGCCCATGGCATGATGGTGGATATGATTATTAAAGAATTAACCTTTTAACCGCTAATTATATTATTGGTTGATGAGGTAAAAATCAAATCTTTTAATTGGCCAACTCACAAACTGAAGACAAAGCCTATTGTTAAAACATATTCGCCTATAATATTAAATTCAACTCAGATACGTTTATAAAAAGTATATTACTAATTTTTCAGGTTATGAAGAGAATGAAAGTTCTTTCAAAAATAAATTGCTATTTATTTATTCTAAAATATTCAATTTCGGCAACATAAAAGCTATAATATAAACAAAAAGGTCGACTTTTACGTTATAGAAAAGTAAATATTTCTTTTAAATATTTTTTTAATATTTTTACTAAAATCTTCAATATTTTTCGAAAATAATTTTGTTTTTTTAGTTTTTTTTTTTAAAAAACTAGTTTAATTTCTGAAATTATATTTTTTTAATACTTAAAATTGCATTTGAAATGAAAATCTCAGCGTTTTTCTTTATTTTCTTTGATCAGGCGGTTTCTTTGTTCTTTCCAACCAATCAGAATGTCTTTTTCGGCTGAGAGCATGCTAAGAACCAATAACAAGTAATGTTCTTTCTTTGTTTAGGTTTAAATGCGTTTTTTTTAATTTTTTACTTGTAAAATAAATCGGAAGAGGGCACCATCTTACAGAACTTTTAAAAACCTATTCAAAACCTATCAAACGAATTTTTTAGCATAAGAACTGGCAGAGTTAGAGTGATGTCAGATGTCTATGAGGAGCCTCGTAGGAGGTGGGAAAAGGGTTAAAGAACCAAAGACACCAAAATTTATAGATACTGAACTGGATTACACCCGGGTTTCATTTTATGTGGATTTATTTAATGCGATTTTGAAGTTATGTGATTCGCGTTTCTTCTTAATATCTTTGTATGTGGTTTTCTTTTATGCGATAAAAATTATTACATCAGAAGTCGAGCTCCGATAATGCACTATTACTTTCAATATAATAAATTTTGCGCACTCACGTCATAGTTAAAGTAATAGCGTATTATCGGAGTTCAACTTCCATCTAATAATTTCAATATTTTCAGTGCTTTATAATAGTACTGTAATAGATTTTATGCAATAAAGAAATTCATAATTCACTTAAAATCAGGATTTCCCCATTTTATATACACACATTAAATTTTATAAGATTATAATGTAAATCTGTTCAAACGTTATAGATGCCTACACTATGTATGTTGTTGTACTTGCATTTTAAATCACATTCTATTTTTGCTTTTAAAAAAAAAGTACGTAATCAATTAATCATTTAGTGTCCACAAGTAATAAATTTTACAAGATTATAATGTAAATCTGTTCGAATGTTATGTATTGTTTTTGCATTTTAAATCACGTTCTATTTTTGCTTTTTAAAAAAAGAGTACACAATCAATTAATCATTTAATGTCCGCAAGTTTATTTTTAAAAGGTGAGTAACAGCTGTGGGCAGAATTAAATTTGACAATTAAAATCTGATTTTTAATTGTAATTAACAATTTAAAAATTATGTAACATGATCTGAAATTAATGTCATGTGAAACGATGGAATTTGATTTTTACATGGAATTGAAAATTAAAGACAAAAATAAGAATTTAATTTTTAATGGTTAGTTTTAATTAAATTTTGTCCAACAGTGGTCAGTCGGTGTCTTTTTATTATTGTAAGTCTATGTTCATATTTTTATTTTAAACTTTTAGTTTATTCTAATGGAGAGGAAAAAACACCCAAGAAAATGAATTTCTTTGGAAACAAAAATTTCAATTTTAGATCACTTAGCAAAATGGGAAGGATCAACAGCGATTGGAAAACATTTTAGTTTGGGCGAATCCACTATAAGACCAATTTTAAAAAATGAAGTTGGCACAAGTTGTATTTCCTCTTGTGATGAATCTGATGTCTCAAATAGCGATAATTATTAAAATACCGTACATGTATAAAAAAAAATGTAAATTACGCATAAAAATATATTGTTTTGAATAAAATTAAATACTGTAGTTAATAAAAAAAAGTAAAAAAGTTTGTCTTGTATCAATTTTTTTCAAATTTGAAATTTTTTATTAGTCGTATTTTATTTTCTTATTTTTTTTTACGCGAATTTTAAAGTAATTTTATATTGTTGCTTTGCTTTTATGCGATTTTTGGAAATTTATAGTACGTATCCCCCATTTTTCAAGGTAAATTAAGTCTATTTTTGTGCGATTTCTTTTGTGCGCGTTTTCTGAGGAACCTATCTACCGCATAAAATGAGACCCAGGGTATATGATTTTACAAAAAAATGAGCTTGGATTAATAACATTATTGGGTTTTCATTTTAAACTCATAGCTTTATACTTAGCTAAAAAAGTAAAAGGTGTCTGCTTGAGAGTTGCATTAGATCCTAAGATTTAATTGTAGTGCTCTCAGATCCAAGGCTCCTTACTGATGAAATCCACAAGATAGAAACTAATCTGAGGTTATTAGCTGAGTAGGCACTAGATAGGGATTTTATGCATAAACCTTCTTGCATCCATTGATTACTCTGGTTTTTACTGGCAGCACTACTGTTTGGAAAGTTTGTCATTGTTTTAATATATAATTAGTGTGGTAATCTTCTCCAGAGTCTCACAGCAAAGCAATTTCTATATGATATAAAATATAATTAAATTGAGTTTTATCCCATTTCATTACTTTATTCTTGGAATTATTAATAATTTTATTCAGAGATGATATACATTTAATAATATTATTGTGACTTGTGAGATGATGATAATGCTGATTATTTATTTTTGCAACAGGGGCAATTGGAATCCAAGGTTTTGTTAATAAATGTATCAATCACTAGTCTCTTAGTAAATCTTTCATCAAATTTCTGAATAGCCAAATGGGACACATTCCTGTTATATTTTTTAATATTTATTTTTCCATCTGCTTTTATTTACACAAATTTGTATTAAGGAATAAAAAATATGTAACTTCGGTCATTTTATATCTTAGTAAATTAGAATGCAAATGAACCCAATCTCAAATATGTTTAGAATTCACAATTATTTGATAATCAATTTTTATCTATTATCTAATTTTTTCCAGATTAAATCCAAACATTTTGATGTTTGATTGTTATTATTAGACCATTTAATGTAATCAAGCAGCTGGCCTGGGTTCTCTTCCCAGTCAATGCATTTGACATACGAGAAAAAAAAAATTATATTATGTAGGAAATAAAAAGACAAATGTCTTTATTTGTATTTTTATATTGGACTGTTTTTATCATCTGGGTATTGAATGTCTTTAGGAAAATTTAATTTTATTTAAATATTCCAAATACATTCAACTGTTAATAATAGCACCTAGGTTAGTATATACACAACTTTGGAGAGGTATTATTCTCCCCTTTTCTTCAGGTGTTGCCTGCCTGACCAGTGACAGTACTAGAATGGAATTGGAACCTGGACCCTTAGATTCCTGAGTATTGAATTTTAAGGTAGAAACCAGCAATACCTGAAGAAGAGGAGAATAATACCTCCTGAAACATTGTACATATACTAACCTATTTGATTTGTTATTACTAACAGTTGACTGTATTTGGAATATTTAAATAAAGTTAAATTTTTCTAAAGACATTCAATACTCATTTTAGATGATGGAAATGGTCCAATATAAAAATAGAACTCAAACGCCATCATCACTAACCTTCAGGAAAACAATATGCCTTTATTGCTTGGGAATTTATAAGAAGTTTAAGCATTGGACCTGCAAGCACCAGAATCAATCCTGGGATTTCCTGATCTCAAATCGGACACTCTACCAACTATACCAAACTGTGCAGGGCTATATAGTAAATAATACAATTGTAGACTTCTTGTAATAAATATTTCTATTTCTAAATATTATATGTTGAATGATCTTTGACCTTTGCTGCTTAAAATAGTGATATAGTTGCAGATTGGAGGTTGAGATTCCAGTATTCTTTCACAGGTGAGAAACATTTAAAAACAAACATGCAATTTATGCTTTTAGAATGGAATTTAAATTCTTAATCCAATACTAGTTTGTTTGAATGCCATATTTATAAATAATTAGTAATATGGTTTCTTCGATTAAAAATAATCAAATATTTTAAGAGTTGAGGGGGGGGGTTTGAACGACTTTGAGCATCCAAAGTGTCAGGTTGAGCCATCAATGCACTAAATTAAAACAGGAAAAACTCTCCATACAGTAGTGATCCTAAGATCTAGATGCAGTGCTCTCAGATCCAAGGCTCCTCACTGACAAAGGCCACAAGCCAGAAGCTAGTCCGGGGATATTGGATGAGTAGGCCGTAGGTGGGATTTTATGTGCAAGCCTTCTGGCATACATTGATTACTCTGGCTGGCACTGAGTGGCACTACTGTATGGAGAGTTTTGCCTGTTTTAATTGTGTGCAAGCATAATAAATGGTGATCATGTGATGTTCAATGCACTAAATCAAACAAGTTGTCTTTTTGGGTAGGAAATTAGTAATAAATAAATTATTTTAGAATATATAATATGATATTCAGTATACTTCCGGTTTAGTACTAAAATTGAACTGCTAAACTAATTTTGGGAAGTGATGACAAGCGCTAGACCATTAAAGATAATGATGATGATCAAATGATAGCCTTCAACCATGGAATGAATATGATCTTTCACTGTGATCAATCATCTTTACTTTGTTTATTATCTGAATGAAATAAAATGCCTTACTTTACAAATAACTACATTTTTTATTAATAATCTGAAAAAATAAATAATATTGCCTTTTATTCGCGTCTCTCATAACATAAACTTCAACTTAACAACTTCAAGCTTTATTAATATTTATACTACGATCTCACTCTGTGTATGAATTTCTAAGCAGATAAACATTTTCTTAACTTAAATAAGAGCTGTTAAAATACAGCGTTGAGAACAAGGAACTCTAGAATAAATAAAAATGTTTTTGATAAATGATTACAAAACATGGTGAAAATATATATTGGTAATTAAAATATATAATTTATACACGTATTTAAACTTAAAAGATCACAATCGGCTTAGAGGTCATGATTTGATCATTAATAATTAAATGCTAGAAATAAATCGTGTTTTATTTGTAAATAAATAATAAACGATTTGTTATTACAATCTTTTTTATTAATTAATTTGATAATTTAATTTGGTATTGATAAACTTTTATGCACTTACAAGAAAAACAATAGACAATTCGTCAAGCGTTGGTGGCCTAGCGGTTAGC
Organism: Epiperipatus broadwayi; assembly: GCA_028023455.1. Taxonomy (NCBI): domain Eukaryota; kingdom Metazoa; phylum Onychophora; class Udeonychophora; order Euonychophora; family Peripatidae; genus Epiperipatus; species Epiperipatus broadwayi. The sequence goes on from JAQFVV010000169.1 coordinate 111,173, forward strand.
ATAGCTGCCTCCCAAGCAACTGGCCCGGGTTCGCTTCCCGGTCAACGCATTTGACATATGAAAAAAAAAAAACAATAGATGATTCATAGGCTGTGCAAACTCTACTACAAATAGAGTTCTTAAGTTATTTTAAAAACTGAGGGTTGCATCACACAGAAGTTAAAGACTTACAGAGGCTAAAACTATCCACACAGTAGCGCTACTAATATGCAAACCAGAGTAATCAATGGATACACTTAGGGGCATTACTGTACGGAGAGTTTAGCTTCTGTGTAAACAGCTTGTGTAAGCATAAAGAATGGTGATTATACGTACATATTTTATAAATCAGAAATTTTCCATAGGAGTGAATTATATGACTTTTTTCATAATGAATAATTATAATAAAAATCGTTTTTTATTATATAAAAAAAAATAGTAATCAAAATATTGATTTTTAATGACTTCAATATTTTATTTTTTAAAAAACAAAAAAACAACTTGTTAATTAGACAATAAAATTCATTAACTCTTTAATTTGTTAGCCAGTTTTTATTTTAAAAAAAAAAACAATATATTATAACAATTAATCTAAAGAGTAATTTTTAACTAAGTAGAAAAAATATATATGCAAATTATTCAAGTAAAATAAAATAATTAAAAAAAAAAACATTTCTAAACAAAATACTAACTTTGTTAAAAATTAAAATCATTTCTTATTTCCAGTATTATGATTTGCATAGAAATTTAAAATTCACTGCTTAACTTTTTTTTTTATTTTGCTGATTAAAGTAAAATTAATGAATTAATAAAAAAAAATATTACATATTTCTCACTGTAATTGTACATCACGAGTATTTTATATTTTAAAAAACCTAAATTTCCCTATATTCAGGGTCAGTCCAAGAGTTTTCTCACGATAGGCAGATTCAATCTTGGTGCAATTTCTCTGTTTTCACCAAGTCTTGTTGCTTGCCCATAAATGTCTTTTATTAGTAAATACCTTATGCATTGAATAGCCTATTATGGATGGGGCAACTCTAAATGTATACATACCATGTCTAATTAAAACAAATAATCAAAATTTTCTTTCTAACTCATGTTGTGATGATATTAAATGTTTGCACCCTAAATGATTGCCTGAAATACTGAACATGATTATATTTATAACACATCTCATTATCTTATGATGAGTTTTATGGGTGTTCATTATAAAATAAAATGCCTTTTAAAAACTCTCTGTAATGAAATGCCTCTTCAACAATCCCTAAAAAAAGAGTTTAAAAAGAAGGTATTACTCATACAGCCTTTTCAACGCACAGGTGGAAAATGTTTGCATCGTTTCTATTTTGTGTTGTCCTGTAGATGAGAGTATACAGATATCTATTTGCTAATTAATATTGTATGATTATTTGGGTTGATTATAAGCTAACTATACAAGAGGAAAAGAATAAGTTTGAGCTTAACTTGAATTGGAAAAAAATATTTTTATCCAATTTGAATTTAAACCCAAGTTGTGAAAATGATGGACAGATATATAATCTTTTTATGACAAAATCTTTTTAGTTAAAAAGCATTTGAACATTTGTAGTAGTAGCACTAGGGTCACTTTTACCAGCTTTGTAATCATTGAATTCTATCTATAACAATTTACAATGTTTTCAATTAATTGTAAATATATTATTTTAATTATAAATTTTTTCTTATGTCTACAAAATGTTTTATAATTCATTTGTCAACAATATAATTACTATGTAAATTAATCATCATCACAAATATAATCATTATTATTGTAAATAAAATTTACTTTAAAATTAGTAGCAGTTGTAGTAGTAATAGTATTATTATTATTATTATTATTATTATTATTATTATTATTATTAGTAGTAGTAGTAGTAGTAGTAGTAGTAGTAGTAGTAGTAGTAGTGGTGGTAGTGGTAGTGGCAGTGGCAGTGGCAGTTGCAGTGGCAGTGGCAGTGGCAGTGGCAATGGCAGTGGTAGTGGTAGTGGTAATTGTAGTAGTAGTAGCAGCAGCAGCAGCAGTAATGAGAAAAAGAAAAATAGTAAGAGAAAGAAAAGGAAGAAAGGATAAAAACAAAGAAGAGGAAAATAAAATAGAAAAAGGTGAATATTATAAAATTTCTCCTCTTTTATCATCATCACTGTTTTCTTTGATGATGGCTTCATCATAATTATCATTATCTTTGTTGATGAGAATGATGATAAAGAAGAAGTAGAAGAACAAAAAAAAGCAGAGGAAAAATAAAAAGAGGAAGACAAAATAAAGAAAAAGAGAAGTAAAAAGGTAATAGGAGCAGTAGGAGGAGGAGGAGAATGAAGATGATAAAGAAGACATTAATTTTATAAATACCATTACAAAACTTGGGCAATCTTGTAGTTTTATTTAAAAACAAAATCTGTTCTTTAGTATTTATTTTTGGAATAAATAGTTTTTTCATTTTTTACAAAATTATGCATTTTAAAAATAATATGTTCCTTACAAAACACTCATGGAATACTTTAATATAAAAAGTTCAAAATTAATTTTAATATATTGCAATAAAAAATATAAAGTAACAACTTCTTTAGAAATGATTGCATTTTATTTGTAAATACCATTATATACATATTAAATATTATGATGAACTTCTTAAATCACATGACCACCATCATTTATGCCTACACAAGCTGTTTCACAGAGGCTAAACTCTCCATACAGTAATACCACTAGAAGCAAGCCAGAGTAGTCAATGGATGCAAGAAGGTTCATGAATAATATTCCTATCTAGTGCCTACTCATCCAATATCCCCAGACTTTTCTAGCTTGTGGCTGTCATCAGTGGGAAGCCTTGTATCTGAAAGTACTGCACCTAGATCATAGGATCTATTGCAACCCTCTCAGATCCAAGATTCCCCACTGATAAAAGCCACAAGCTAGAAACTAATCTGGGGATATTGGATGAGTAGGCACTAGATAGGGATTTTATGCCAAAAACTGTTTTGCATCCATTGATTATGAAGGCTTGCACTTAATGGCACTACTGTATGGAGAGATTAGCCTCTGTGTGAATTTCGTAAATATTTAACTTTATAAAAAATGTTGCTGGAATGAATTTAAAAAGGTAGAAATCACAGCAAGTAAAAAAAAATTCATACAAGGAATTATCTAATACTATCAAATTCTAATTCATTGTCCAGATAATTTAGTATATTATCGAATGGCCAGCTCTGGTGCTCCTATTAGGTCATTATTACTATTTCAACTTTTTAAGAGCTCCCAAGCATTCTTTGATTTATTAAATATGAATTTTTATTCCTTTTTTTAAAAAAGATCAACAAAAGCTATCCTCCTTTATCAAAAAATAAAAAGTTCAAAACAATTAACCCATTTGCTTGCTTGGAAGTAATCCACATTTTTCACACTTAATTTTTATTTTACGTTTAATTTAAACAGGCAAACAAACAAACAAAAGAAAATAAATAATATTTCTGTAGTGTAATTTTCACTATACCTCTCTCTCATGCAAGATAGGAATTTGTTTCTATTTATTTAAATCTTGAGGGGGGGTGTATCTTGGGGATCATACATGTTTTTCACATGTCCTTGGTCATATGTTTATAATTACATACCCCCACAAGGGGATAAAAGTAGGTAAAACCCATTCCACATCTTTGCGAGTGGTGTAGTGAAAATTGAACTACAAAAATATTATTCATTAAATAAATAATCTCTAGTCTAATGAATCTAATGAACGACTAATAAAAATTAATATACTTCCATTAAGTGGGATTTGTCAAAGTTGTGAGGGCAGTGAGTTTGATACTTATTAATTAAACTGTAATAATTGGTTATCTTTGTCAAAGTTGTGAGGGCAGTGAGTTTGATACTTATTAATTAAACTGTAATAATTGGTTATCTATATGTACTGACCAGTGATAAAAATATGTGTAAGAGATTGTGATCAGGGCCAACTGATGAGTGGTGGTTTAGTATGAAATGGGTATTTGGGTGTCATACATCTTTTTCACATGTCTTTGGTCATATGTTTATGATTACACCCTTCCACAACATGTAAGCATTGGTAGCCGAAAGGTCAGCACAGCCGCCTTGCAAGCAGTTGCTTGCAGACAGTTGTTTCTGGTTTGCTTCCCAGCTGATGCTTTGACATATGGGGGAAAAAATCAGTCCATAACTTGTGTGAGAATGATGTAGTGAATATTATTCATTAAATAGATCATCTCTAATTTAATGAATGATTAATAAAAATTATTTAAAAGCAAAATGTTTTATTCATAAATTCTGATTATTTGTTTTGTCATTAACACCTTTTTTTACAAAACAGTAATGAATGAATCTTACTAAGATTGTACCTGCTAATAAAAAACAATTTGAAAATAATATGGTTCGAAAAATGAGCATTTTAAATGTATTTTCTTATTAGAAAATTGTCATTGTGCATTTGAGACTGACTGGCAGAGAAATAATATTCATTGACACTTTTATTTATTTTTAACTTTTTAATGATGAAAAAAAGATTATTGGGATAGAAAAATGAAGGAAGTAAAGGAGTGGGAAATAAGATCTGATGAAGACTGCTGGGAACAGTCGAAACTGTTATCAAATTAATAAATATATTTTGCTAAAAATGTAAAAGAGTGGAGGTTTGATGTTATACTTTATAATCTACAGTTGTAAATTAAATAATAATAAAAACAATAAAACCAACGTTTCATATATAAAAGATCTCTTTGATAAATATTTAGTATTGTCTTAATATTGATATAATTTACTTCTGGATAAAGTTGGATTAATCTTGTGAACAATAAAAAGGTTCTGAGAATATGCTGATCCTGTCTTTCATAATGATCCAATGAACAAATCAAAAATACTTGCTGTGCAGCAGAGTCTAGCCTAGAGGTATTTTCTCCTGAGGCAGGAGGATAAGTTTTTGCCCCTATGTATATAGTTTTTTTTTATCTCTAGGAAGTATCAAATAAATAAATAATAATTTTGAGAACAAAATAAATTTATTAATCATTAAATAAAAAATTCACAGATCACTTACTTGTGCAATATCATATGAGGAAATGAGTGTATCGAGGGAGAGCATCCAACACATATCATTTGTTTGCTTAAAGTATTGAACAAACATTGCAAGACACATTTGTTTTTATTTTGCAATTTCTTAATTTTCATTTCTCACCAATATGACATTCTGCCCCTTGTTTAAGTGCCTCGTTTGCCTCATCCTTGGCCCAACTCTGCTGTGCAGTACCTGTCACCCATTTTTTGAGCTCACAAAATGTTTACTAGCAATTTAGTGGCAAATTATCTAGTGCATAATTGTGCCTATGGTTAATCTTACCAAAACTAATTAGTTTCATTCTTCTATATCTACAGTAAGGTTAACTATTCAATGGGCATTAGATGATGTAGTACTATAAAATCTTCATCTAAAGATTGGATTCTGATCTTTGACCTTATCAATAAAGACTAGGGTTCAAAGCAGTATGCTATATAACATTGCAATTAACAGCCTCTTATTTCAATATACTATTTAAGATGCAATGGTATATTACATAAAGCTTTGAATTCTACTCTACATTAAAAATATAAAAAATAGTCTGAAGATGAGGATTTTATAGCCTACTACCTGACGTCCATTAATTACTCAAACTTCCTGTAGATGTCTCTGGAGTAGAATGGAGATAACTGTTCTTGGAAGCATATGAATAAATAAATGTATGAGAAAGATATGTAATACTGTTATGATTAAACTTCTAAGTTGAAAATGGTTTATATTTTAGTCTGATTCTATTAATAAAAACATTCATTGCATTACATTGATTATGTTCTTAAAATTTTATTTATTATTGGAAATATTACAGATTCAAAATTCCTACAAATGAGATATATATATATATTTAATTAGATGATAGAACCTTTCAAAAAAACAGATATCTATTTGTATACATTCCATTATTTATTTATTTTTCTCCAAAATTTATCATTTACATATAGATATATTATAATATGAGCATTATATGAGCTATTAATTTGAGAGAAGATAGAATAATAATATAATCTAAACATGAAAGAAAAGCTATGGCAATTAAAATTTTGAAAATAAACATATTAAATAAGGTAAAAAATAGATTTTATATATGTAGCCACATTAGATGTTACTGCTGACATTTTTATAATAATACAAGTAATAATATGTATTATTATAAAATTCAAATTGAGATATTCAAATTATTCTCTTATTTCTTATCCTATTTATAATTAAATTTGCTTAAACATTTAACACATTAGCTAAATAAAGGTTTATTCTGTATGTTAATTTTGTTAACTATAGTTGAGAATGCTTTTGCTTAGTGAAGCCAGATTCGTAGTACTTACAGGGTGGGTATGCATCTTTATTTAAATGTACAATGTTAATTTATTTAAATTAGTAATTTAAACATTCCATTTGTTAGAGAGTTGGACATTTTTCTCATTTTTATTAGTGGCCAAATTATTATTAGCAATAATAATAACAATTATATACTTCTGTTAATTTATGTGTATAAAAAAAGAAATGGTACTTTTCTATTCTATTGTGTCAGCCACTTGATGGCATTGATGCTAAGAAAAACACATACATATAACATTACCGGGCCCACCTCGTTCTTTGTGAAAAAATATAAAAATCATATGGGTTAACGTAATTCATTAATTTCCTTAATAACATTTACTGGAACAATTTTATGTAAACATACATTATTGCAAATATTCTATTCTAGAATAATTTCCCATGCAGCCAAACCTTCGTCCCCCTCCCTACAAACTTTACAACTACATCGTGATGGCCAAAAAATGATGCTGAGAAGGTTTTAATTACCGAACTGTCTTTTACTTTTTCAGGTCATTTTTGAAAAAGCTTAAAAAAAGATTATTTATTAATTTTATTTATTAATTGATTTCTCACAATAGCTATCTTTGAAAGATAATATGTGTATGGATCTTAATGGTACACCTAATAAGAACGATTAATAATTTCCAACTCAATCGGCTTCTTTTTACGTTTTTTTATTACACCTTTTTGGTTGAGTATTTCAAGATTAATTAATCAATGTATTCAGTATTTGGACAATTACTTTTGGTTTCTCTGGATAAAACTATGAGAATTTTTACACTCATACATCATTCTTTTTTTTTTGTCTGAAAGCTTAACATAATTCATTCCGATTTCCTTCATCAATTTCTGTAATTTAGTCGAGAACAATTTGATGCTACCAATAAATTTCAAAACCTGCTTGAACTCCAAGTCACTCTAAAAAGTCAAATCTTAGTCCTGCAATGTAGGCCAGAGGGCTATTCCTTTTTCACATCTACCAGAATTAAAACTTTATCAATTGACCTACCTTATTGCAAAGACCCTATTCCAGTAGAATTACTAAATACATCATGCAGGCCAGCTTCTATGGATGGCAGTTGGCCCAATTTTGACCTGTCAGCCATTTTATTTGATGTGGATGTGTTCTCATGAAAATGTAACTATTCACATGAGCTTGTCAAAATCTTGCTTGGACCTATCCTTTTTGAATTGATTTGTAGGGTTCAACATTGAGTAGGGAAGCATGGCGACAGGTGGCAATTATTAGGAGCTAATAGTAGGTCGAATGATTTGAAAGCTATTTCCTTTGACATGCATATTTGAAGAGTTGTGGCAGGTTGAAGTCCAAACACCTTCAGACATTACTGTAGTAAACATTGAACTGTGAGCATTGGGATAAAGTGTATAACACCAAAACAGGCCAGCCACCACTAAACGGTATCTTTTCAATGCTTTATAGCATAGAAACGAATGCCATCATCTGTGGCTGCCAGCTGCCACATATTAAACAGCCTCTTTCTGTGCTTTTTGGTATAGATAGAGAGGCCTAGAAAGTGGCAGCCATGTAAATGGCATATTTATGTGTTTTTGCATATAAATAGTGTCATTATGTGGCTGACACGATAGAATAGAAAACTATCAAAGAAATAGATTTATATCGGCTAAGGCATTTCAAAGAGGTTTCCGATTAATCTAACTTTTAAAAAAAAAATTGAATTATTTTTACCACTTGGATATTTAAATCCAATTTTCTCTTTAATATTAAGTAGAGATAATACTTATTGTCTATGTATGAAATGTAAATTGAAGCTTTAAAATAATTTACAATCACATTGAGAAGAATATAAAATATTTGCTTAAAAAGGGACTTTATATTATATTATTTAATTAAAAATTATATAAAATAACAGCATCATGGATTAAATTTCTTTCTATTTATGATGATGATTAAGATTAGTATTTCATGCATTATTAAGATTTTGCATCTTTGCTTTAAATGATAATTTGGATAAAAGTAAAAATGTTGTTCAGAGATAGAAAAAAGAGAACTGATAATTAAATTTATTTTATATCTAATTTATTAGTAGAATGTTATTAACTATGGTCTTATTGGCAAACAAATGTATCATCATCTAATAAATAAGACAACATAGTTTTATTTCAGAAAGCACAAATTGTTCGATGGGAGGACAGAAATATATTTACTAGAGATGAAAATCGATACTAGTTGGGTATTCTCCTTTAACTGCTCTCAGTTGCAATTGAAACAACTGAACATGCAATTTGGGCATTAGACACCAATTTTTGAAGACATCAGAAATATAATTTTCCTAAAGACGTAGCAGAGTCTCTTTAAAAAAATAATTCGGTATTGACTTGAAAAATAAAGCTAAACCAATCTTGAAAACTGAACATTTTTAAATTTCACCCATGAGAAAATTAATCAACACTACTTTTAATTCTAAAAGATTTTTCTAATCATCATCCTGGAGAAGAATGGACATATAAAGCTATAAAAAGCTCTTATAATTTGCCTCTTATCAGGTAAAATATGTTGCTGAGTCATGGAAAAAGAGAACATCAAACCATTATTGATAATATAACATAACATTATGAAGAAAATGAAAATTCAGCAAAACGACTGAAACAAAGTTCAACTGTGAAAATCCAAAAATTTGGAAAAACTTCCTACTAGAAAGATTAACCTGATTGAGGACTGTTAAAAATTGTATTACAATTAAACTGTGCATACTAAAATAAAACTAAACAAAGTAAAAATACAAGAGAAAGTATCAGAATAGTTTACTTTGAAAACTTTAAAAACTAAATTTTTCATTATTAGTAAAAGTAATTTAAAGTGATTGTTTAACATCTTCATGCTCTCATTTCCAAATGCTTAAGATTTGTCCACACATAAACGTTTGGGTCGAAAAGATAGATGGATTCATTCTATCTTTTCACAAAGACTTTATCTTGTGTTTGGAAAATGAGAGTATTCATTTATAGTTAAAAAAATCCACAAAGTGCATGTGCATTAGCTTAATGGCTGATTATTAATATTACAGTTTATAAAAACATAGTGCTATATAAAAATAAATATCTTATTTACATATATTTTGAGATAACTCAAATACTTTCAGATGCCAGCATTTAAATAATAACAGAACATTTTCATAATTAATTTTTCTCTCTTTCTTTTGAGTGTTTCATGTTTGTGTTTTTACTTATGATTTAAAGAAATTTTCACCATTGCAATGAATTATAGAGGCTGAAGATGAATTCAAAGGCATTGATTCCCTTGATTTTTACATACAAAAAAATCATGGCATTCTGAATTATGACATTAAAACCTTTAGATATAAGAGGAGTCACCCACCCAAAGTCCAGAACAACCATGCAGCATAAAGCTTAAAAAGCATCTTTCGTAGAAACATTAATCTGTGCAAGTATGAAGCTGACCACAAAAATGACATAGATGTATATGTCAATGACTTATTAACCCTAGGATATAATTGTAACAAGTTAATTAGAATGTTTGGAAAATTGTATGCAAACATAAATAAACAACCTAAATGAATCTAAACCTTGGATAAGCCTTTCTTAAACATTCCTAGGCTATCTCATACCCTAAAAAACATTTGCACTGATACTTATAACATTAATTTTAGAAACCCACTTCACCCATCATTAAATAGATTGCTTAATAATGCAAATGACAGTATACCACCTGAGCATGCACCTAAGGTTGTTTATGAAATTCAGTGCATGTGACTCTATATGCAAAGTGGTATATTATAGTTAATCACACGCTAATATTTCCATGAAGATAGTCTAGCATAAGTACATATACAGCAGAGTGAAAAAGATCTCTGAGTGCAAACCAATATTTATAAAATGTGTTTGATCCTACTAATGTAAAAAATATTTTGCACTGAAAGAGATAACAGGAAACATAAATTTAAGGAAGCATGGCTGTTGCTAGAGATCCTTATAGAATTATTAAAAAAGAATCCAGCATTCCACTATCAAAAAAATGTATAAACAATCTTTCCCTATATATATATATATGGTTTAATAATAAAAATAATGAACAGTTACAGAAAAATATAGGGGATTTGAACTCAGACTTTCAAGCCCCTTCACTATCCACACTATCTCACACTACTGATACACATGACAAGAAAAGTAATAACATTTCAGATACTAGGATAAAAACATTTGTAATCCATTTTTATTACCCTAGTGTAACTTTTCTGGCATTTAAGTTAGCAATGTTTTAAATTATATTACTTAAATGTAATTCTTTTAATATTTTATTTTCTATAGAAATTGTTGATAAATTAAATAATCTTCCTTGGGATATTGAAGATGTTGAATATTTTTTTAGTTTTTTTTTCAGTTTTGATAAACTTCATTTGGTAATAGCAAATATTACCAGTAATGACAAATATATTTTTAGACTTTATAAATATCTGAATTAAAACACTTGCACATTCATATATATATATTACAAAAAAAAAAAATCAAATCAAATGTCACATGACCTAATTTAATAAGCTTGTATTTACAAATGTTATATATAGAGCTCACAAAAAAAACTCTTAACAAGCTTTGCAGAATACCCTCAACCCCAGACTGGTTTCTGCTACTGGTATTTTTAATCTAATCCTTGAATATCCTGGCACCTCACTGATGACACCAATAGCAGAAACGGTCTGGGGTTGAGGATATTCTGAAAAGCTTGTTAAGAGCTTATTATGCGAGTTCTATATATAACATATGAATATTGATTTTTCTCTTCATTTGTATTTGTAATTCAAATTTGCATATGCTTGTTCATTTGCATAATAAACTGTTTTTTCTTTATAATGTAAAACTGAGTGCACTTTTGATGAAGCTCACCATAATCATAGCTCTTCTAAATTAAATTATTGTTAGCTTTTTTATTTATGCTGCATTGTGGTTGCTACTTTATTTACATAGTAAACAGTGTAAATAAACTAGCAAAAATAATTTAATTTAAGATGACTATATTATGATGAGTTTCACCAAAAGTGAAATTATAAATAAGAAAGCAACCACTTCCTTATGCAAATTAACAAACATATGCAAGTGTGAATATATATATATATATATATTGTAAACATATGAATGGCAATATATATATATATATATATTGTACCACTAGTGAATGGCACTACATGTTTCATAATTTGTATGAAAAATATAATTAGTTTTAAGATTGTTGAAAAAAAAACAAAATTGAAAAAAAAAAAAAATACTGCAGCATCATGTATTATTAAATACTCGGACTAAAATTTATAAAAGTTGCCAGTAAAGTTTTAAAAAATAGAAATACTTATATAAAGCTAAAGCTTTAGTACATGCACCTTGAGTGCTTAATTTTAGCAAGAGAAATAGGTTAGAGATAAGAGGGTCTTTCTTATCTTTATAAAGTCGAATCTCATGTTATGATTTGTAGAGGTCTCCCTTGTTAAAATTAAGCACTCAAGGCGCATGTACTAAAGCTTTAGCTTTATATAAGTATTACGTGCTGACATTGCGTTTAATAAGAATTAATATTTATAAAAAATAGAAATATAATTTAGAAACATTTTAAGAAAGAGAAATATAATTTGAGATGTAATAGACAAGGTTGCCATTTGAGAGAGCAGCAAACAAATAATAATAACAATGGCACAAAGAGTTCAATGTCAAGAGAGCAATGAATCTGCAGCAGCTCTGAAAACTCTCTATTAGAACCTGAGCATATGCATAGGCCAGACAGATGAACATTGATGCAGTCTTGAAAAACACAGAACACAAAGAAACAAGGACAGCCCTGCAGATGACTCAAAGGCAACATAGGGCATTAAAACCATGAAACAATTCAAAGCAAAGTTAGACTTTATGCTATTTGAACTCAAATCATTTTACAAAATACATATAGAAATTTTTTGATTGTTTCTTTGATTAATCACTGCACACATTAGTAATAAATGTTCTTGATAAAAATATAAAAAGGGTATTTTTTTAAAGAAATGCAAATCACCGAAAGACAAAGTGTTGCATTAACTTGTTATAATAAAAAGTTTTAGTAGCTAAAGAGTGAGTAGGGAAGAGGAAAACTAACTAAGTAAAAAGTTAAAACTATAGTTCTCTCTTTTCATAAACTTAAAGAAAAAAATGTGTGTGTGTAAAAATGAAAATTGAATTAAAATATGAAAGGAAAGCGTATAAACTTAAAAATCCATTTAAAGATTGCTCATCCAATAAATAAAAAAAAAGGGAATAATAACTCTGAATTGCATTAAATAAAAACAATGGAAAATAACTCAAGATGGTATTCTATCCAGAGACTAGATTAATCTATGCAAAAATGCAAATTAAAACACAATGGGAATGTAATTAATAAAATTTGTAAATTAATTACACCAGATCAGAGTGATAACTAGAGAATACCATAAAGATGAATTGTATAAAGGGACTGAAAATCTATTCATGACAGTTTTCTTAATGATTGCAGTTCTAGCACCATTCAACTTCATTCATAGTAATCATTAAGATTAAGATTGTACTCGTATTATGACTGTGGAAAAGTTTCCAGAGAAAAGAAGATCGAGAAAGCTATTAGCTTTCCCAGAATGTGATTAGGTGTCTTTACATTTACTGAAGAACTATCTAACATCATGCAGTGCTAGACAATCACTGGAATATGTGGCCCATCTTCAGATCCAGTCCTCCAGAACATCAGAAGACCTCCATCTAGAATTGATGTCTACTTAATAACCTGAACAGTCAAGGAATATCTATCTCAGTGATCAGTGAGCATAGGAAGTTAGCCAAAAGCCAAAACCATTAGTGGAGTCCAAAAATTCCCAACTGGTTAGATGATCAATATGACAGAAGAAAATGAGGAATTGTATCTTTAGAAGCATAAAGTGCAAAATCTTAGGTAACTGTGAACTTCTTTACTTCCATTCATAAACTGACCATGTTTGAATAAAAGACGTTGTTGAACGTTGATAACTGTAGCAATCTTTAAGTGTCTTCTATACGTCATTATATAGAATGAACCCTAGTATGTGCATGAGTATTTACTTTTTTCATAATGTATTTTAATATTTGCAAAGCTTTCTATTGAGTAATGAATTTATATTTCAATATGTGCCTGTGTATTTAGATTTAAATGTTTTAAGTACAGTATTATTTATTCTCATATATCTTAACTAAGAGTGTCTTTAAACAAATTTATAATGTTATTTTATTATATTTTTATTACTCTTTTTTTGATTAGAAGTGTTTTAAATAAATCGTTTGTTTGTTAAGTAATGTTCGGTCAGTTTTTTTTGATAATTATGCCACTAATACATAGTCTATAGTTAAATATAGGCATTAAGCAATATATAAAGTTTGTCTCCTTTATACTTAAATAAAAGAACTATCTAGGGATTAATCAAGCACTAACTTGTAGAACCTGTGATTCACTGGTGTCTGAGGTTTTACCTCGAAACAAATAAAATGCTTTGAATGGCAGTAGTTTGAATTTAGCAGCTGAGAAGTTCTATAGCCTGGAAATGTGGCTGCAGGTTATACTTTGTATAGCATCTGTCATTGGTCTTATCCAACTTCTGCATTAGACTTCTCAGCTTGAAGGGCTGGTTTGCTGCAATAATAAACGCGCAGCCGGAGCAGATCGAGATTTCATTGTAAATTCATATAATCAGAGTGATCGTTTTCCACCCGGTTCAATATATATATATTGGTCATATTCTATAGTCATTTTCATGTCTTTTCTTATAAATATATACAGATTTATGAATTAGCCAAAATTAACAGTGTTATAATTATATAATAATATTAATAAACCTCCAAACATTTAGCAATCTATCTAAATTTATAATTTACAATCATAAAAATGATCTTCCAAATTAATTAAACCAATAACTAACAATAATAATATAAAAATTCATTTATATAAATTTATATTTTCTAAAACCAAAATATATTTTTCAATATTGCGAATTTTTGAATAATTTATAAATCTATATACACCTAATTCTCTTTTGTGTAAAAGAAATTAGTGTAAAAAAAATACATTATGGAAAATAAGGAGATTGGTTCCAGATTTAAGAAATCAGTGAAAATAATTAAATAAACTATATGAAAAATTTTGTTAGAATGTTATATATTTTTGTATGCTATCAAATTTTACTTAATAAACATTGAACATAAATAAAAAATGACTTTTAGGAACATAAATTTTATTTGAAAAATAAAAAGTTTGAAGTGATAACAATTACAATGAAAAACACTCATTGGTTCCTTTACATAAGCCACTTAAAACTTTAACGTTCAAAGTGTATCATCCCTTCCACATTATAGGTAAATAAAAAAATATGAAATAAAGATTATGAATGCAATTTATTAAAATTTATTACTCTTATTTCATTTAACTGTACTTAATTACAGATAATTACTTTAAATCAAAATTAGCTTTTTGTTTTTCTCATCATTCTGCCATCCGAATGATAAATATTTGCATCTATATATATACAAATATTTATGATAATAAATTGATTAAATATTCAATCGTTTATAATTAAATGAGCAGTATAATAAGTTGAATTTGAATCCATGGGATCATAGGATAGAAAGAGTAGATATTATAGAGACATCATTTCATGGGGATAGATCAATTTAAACTGAGAACCTGCATGATAGATAGAGCAGAGTATGCATCAGGTTCTCATATACATAAATCTATCCTCTGGATTTAAACTCAGTTTGAGCTCAAAATTCTGATTAATGAACTAATGTCACATTTAATTTTTCCAAGGTTAAATGTTACTTGTCTTTAGTTGTCATTTTAATCAAATTATTATTTATATATATGCACAAACATTTATCATTTGGATGGTGGAATAGTGAGAAAAACAAAGAAATTATTCAGATTTTAAATGACAAATAATCACTTAAAAATAATAATTAGGTTAATTGTACAAGTAAGCAAAAATTTCTAATTGAAAATCAAATCTTGGATCCCTGGGTAAATAAAAGCATACTCTTGAAATAATTAAATGTGACATTAATTTACTAATCAGAATATTGTGTTTATACTGAGTTAAAATCCAGAGGATATGAGAACCTGATACAATCTATGCTCTGTCATGCATGTTCTCAATTTAAGTTGGTCTATCCTTGTGGATTGATGTCTCTGCAATTTCTGCTTTTTCTATTCTACAATACCCTGGATTCAAATTCAATTTATTGCATTGTCCATTTAAAAATTGAATATTTAGTCAATTTATCATCATAAATATATATATAAACACAAATATTTATCTTTTTTTCCATATGTCATAGCATCGGCTGGGAGGTGAACCTGCAACAACCGTCTGCAACCAACTGCTTGCTTGCAAAGTGGCTGTGCTGACCTCTCGGCTAATTGTGAGAAAAACAAAAAGTCTATTTGGATTTAAAGTAATTAACAAATAACACATTCAAAGAATAAAATTGTAGGCCCCCAGAACTATACATTTATCAAAAATATGCATGACATCATGCATGACCATAAAATAGAAAAGTACCCAAGATTTTATTCACTATCACTTTCTAATAATAAATGCATATGTTTTTGCATGAGTGGAACACCATTGCTATCACTAAAAATTGCAATGTATAATTTATCATCTATTGGTTTGGGGAAAAATTAATAAATATAAATTTAAACAAATTAATCAATTAAATTTAAACAAAATTAAATTTTTTAATATCAATACCAATAAGGATATTTTTTAAAAAAAAGGCAAAATGCAAACAAAACATCAGTACCAAAAATATACTTCCCTTCAAAACAGAATGACAAAAACATTACAATGGTGACAAATAAATTTCTCCGTTTGTAGGAATATTGTCGAAAAAGGGATTTTTTTGTTTCTTCATTCCAACCATGAATGTGTCACAATAGCTCTAATCCCAAAGTAACTCACTGATTGTGTTATTTTAAAATAACTTGTATAAAAAAATAATTTTTATTTTATTTTAAACTGGTGTCATTTCAAAATTGTGCAAAAAAATTGTGTAAAAAGAGAATTAGGGGTATATATGTATTTGTCAAAAGAGACCTTGAAAATAACTATAGAATATGATTGAAACTGCTATCAAAATTATTAAAACAGATTAGTTAAATATATTCCACTTTACAATTATTAATTATAATGAGTAAAATTTATGAATGATTTATCTTCCATGAATGTAATATATACAAATACAAAAACTGTATTTATACTGATATTTATTTCAAGGTATTGGAGCATTTCAGTTTCTTAAAATTTAAATTTGCATTTTTTTCCCTCGGCTGAACATTTTGTGAAGCTTTTTTTTTATGAGTTTAAAATTCATGAATATTTTATTTTCTAATATTTTAAATACAAAAAAATTCAAAAGATGGTGGGAAAATCAAATGGGTGGACTGACAAAGGATCTTGAGCTTTGCTGATGATGGATAACCATTATATATTTTATGATCTCAAACTTTGCGTGTTTACTTTGAGAAAATATTATCATGGTTGAGAAAATATTACAATGGTTTAAAAACTTCATTTTTAAAAAAGTTTATAATTGTATTGGTATCATAATTATGTAATAATTATTAAAAATCAAAAATAAATGTTATTATATATTTATTTTTTTTATAGAAATGTTTTATTTTTAAATATAAAATATTATTTTCTTCTGAATATTGTTACTATAGAAATTATGGTCATGGGAAACACAGCTGTCTACAAAATGATGTCATTCACCTGATTGGTATTACATTTAGTGATATCATAAAAATTACAAAAAAATTGTAAACTTTTAAAGCATAAATTGATACACTTAGTAGTTATTAAAAAAAATTCATCCAGATTTTTAAATCAAATGTAAAACAAAGAAGATTTTATTCATTTTATAAATTGAATCGGCTCCACCTGAAATTTGATGATGAGACAGCATTTTGTTTTAAATAAATATAATTTTTAAAATAATTCCAGAAATCAAATGTGATTTTTTAAAAAAATTATCTAATTTCTAAACAAAAATATCTATTGAATGATGTCAAATTTATTATATTCTGATAAATAATAATGGTTTAATATAAAAATGAAAGTTGAAAACTTAAATCTAGTGATAACAAAGAAATCTGTCAGAATGTTAGAGCAATCGAGAAGGGTTAATAGAAATGCTTTACTAACAATAAAAATACTGTAATACTTAGCATGCTTTCAACAGATAATTGTCATTTCTCACCATCATTTAAATTAACTGTAGCAAACTCTCCATACAGTAATGCCCCCCAATGCAAATCTTTGTAATCAATGGATAGAAAAAGGTGTGTATATAAAATCCCTACCTAGTGTCTTCTCATTAAATATCCCTAGATGATTTTCCAGCTTGTGACTTTCATCAGTATGAAATATTAGATGAGTATTCATTGCATATGGACTTTATGCACAAAGCTTCTTGTATTCATTGATTAATAAGGCTTGCACTAGGTCACTTCTGTGTAGAGAATTTGCTAGTTTTTATATCAATCAATTCAGATCTATATGACTATACAAACAAATGAGCTTGGATTGAAAACATTTTTGTATTTTCATCTTGGTCTCATAGATTACAGTTAACAAAACAGATAAAAGGTGGCTTCTGGAGAGTTGCTTTAGATCCCAATCTCTAGGTGCAGGGCTTCAGATCCAAGGCTTTTCACTGATAAAATGCACAAGCTAGAAACTGGTCTGGGAATGTTAGATAAGTAGGCCCTAGACAGGAATTTTATGTACAAATTTTACATCCATTGATTTCTATAGCTTGCACTGGGTGGAGCTGTGGAGAGTTTACTATTGTTATTAATAGCTTGTGCAAGCATAAGAAATGATGATCATTTAATGTTTTAGTTGTTTTATCATTTAAATTACTAGTTTAAAAATTATTATAATGTAAGGAAAAATGTCATAACCTTCAGTATTGTATTTACAATATATATATATCGTTTTATCTATGTATGATTTTTATTATAAATATACTGATATTTTGGCTTATCATCCAAGCCATCAATTGGGAGATGAATGAAATACTATAGAAAGGATTGTAGAAGTGCTGTAAACACTGATTTATAGCAATGTTAAAGTTTCAACAGTAAAAAGAGCAGGTATATAAAATTGAGTCAGAAACTATTCAGATTAATGGAGTTCTTTTTTAAAAAAAAAAAATCCAAATACGGAGAAAGTTTTTTTTAAAAAAAGCACATTAATCTAAATAGTTTCTGACTTTTATTTCATTTTTCAATTTTATATACCTGAGTTTTTTTTTATTGGTTGAACTTTAATACTCTTATAAATCAATGTTTACAATACCTCTATAACCATTTTTATAGTATTCTATTCATAGCACAGTTGATGGCTTGCATGATCAAACGAAAGTATTTGTA